>PVJL010012762.1:0-35516 GCA_004026885.1 Lyroderma lyra | reverse complement strand
CGAGTGAAATGCACAGTGAGGATGGAGGCTGATGAGGACAGGAGAAGCTGGTCGATGAGGTGATCAGGAGGGCTTCCGGAGAAGGCAGTAACAGATTTAGTCCTGGAAGGGAAGGAGGGAAGAAACGGTGCCTAGCAGGTCTGAGACAGTGCAGCTTCCAAGAGCACTCCCTTGTCCTAATCCCTTTCTGGGAATGGCTTGGGGAGAAGAGGGCAGCAGTGCACGGATGTATTTTGAGGACAGAAGATGACAATGGCCCGAGCTGTGGTCAACCTGAGAGCTGTCAGTCAAAGACGAGCTTAGAATGCACAGCACACCTTGCTGGAAGGTTTCTGTTTCCAGCTAAACACTGTGCAGAACTGGGTACAGACTGGGATACAGCTAAATTCTACCTTCTTTGTTTTCTTAAAGACATGCTATTTTATAGGGAGCTCGAATCGGGCATTCCTAATGTCTCTGTACTTCAGGAAACCCCTTAGCACCTGATTTTCAGCTTTAAAAACTGTCATTTATATTTTAAACCCCAAGCGTTTGATTTTTGAAGCATTGGCAGATAGAGATTAGTAATGGCAAAGCTTGAAAAACTCCATAAAGATCTTGGAAAAAAAAACCCACTCAAGCTATTTATTTTTTTATTTTAAACTTTAGGCTTCACATTTCAAAGTTTTATCAAACTGCAGCCCTCCACCCCCGCCCCATAATTTAAACCATTGTTTTCCAAGGGAAATTTAATAATAAGAGCCACCATGTGTTTCTGCTTAATTTTGGAAGCCTGTGTTAGGCAGTCAAAGATTCTCATTTGAAAATAATTCCTGTCCTTATTCTAAAACTGCCAGGGGAAATAAAATTTAAAAAACATGTTGCAGCTCTCAAGTTTATGTTTTGCCTAAAGCCACGCAGCCCTGGAAGATCAAAGTTGAGAGTGTACTTCTAAAGTTAGAACCACTGCCTTGCAAGCGCTCGCCGCCTTGCAAGCGCTCACCGCCCGCGAGCCGGGCGCAGCTGCCCGCCCAGGTCCTCCGGTAATTAGCTCTGCGCAGACGGAGGCCCCCGCCCCGCCCCTGGGCCGGGCCCAGGCCTCAGGGCCCCTGTCGCCTGGAAGCAGATCCCTCCAGAGCTGGGGCAGGCGGGGTATTTTTAGACCGTTTGGGCTCACCGTTTAGGCCACCAGCATTCCACAATTTGTTTTCGGGAGGAGCAGGAGCCAACGCTCTGCCCGTGCTTGCTGTCTGCTGGGTCTGCCCTTGGTGGGGGTTGTTCGTCAACCTGACAGGTTCCGCCAGTGCCGCTGAACGATGGGGCTCTTTTAAACCTCTGCAGAATTGAGTGTAGATTTTGATTTCTAAGCATCACGATGATTTGGGGGGTGGGGGGGCAGCTGCAGAACTTCCCATGGCCGTCTCTCTCTCTCTCCATTCACCTCCACACGTTCTACTTGCGGGTGGTGAGCCAGGCTGAAGGGTCCAAGAGTCACTTCAAATGTAATGGTTCGGACATTGTACATATTCAAGTAGGTGTGTGACTCTTCACTGAAAAGGGTCCCAACCTTGTACCACTGGAAATGAACTTGACCTGCAGACATGCCTTAGGCTAGCTAGACGCGAAATCTGAACTTCAGGAAACTGGTCAACAATGGTGGGGAGCCCAAGCTTGTGCCCTTCAGAGATGATCTGTGGGACCCTGCTGATGGCAAGTGTCCTTTGGTGCATCCCCTGACGTGCTACGAGTGCCATTGAGGCTTCCCGTTGACTGCCATTCCCCTGGCAGCTGTTGTTGGAGAGGCATGCGAAGCAGCTGTCTCTTTTCACTCCCAGCGAGCTCCCCGCCACGTCTCCATTTCGGGAAGACGCGTTTTACACAGAACCTTGGTTTTACAATGGCTTCCAACTTGGCGGTTCTTGGTACACACCCGCATGCAGTTGATGATAGGAAAAACAGGCGAACTGCTAAGTTTCCCTCAAGCTGTCCCCTTGAGCGATTGTACCATCAGTCACCCGAACCAGCTCTCTGCATCTGTATTCCCTTCCTGGAAGAGAGGAGGCCTGTACCTTTTGAAGAACACGCGATAGGAGATGCATAGTCCTTCACCAGAGGTGTTTACCCAAATTACCCTGCAAACTCTGTGCGGGGTCGTGGGAAAAGCAGACCTCTTTCTCCCCATTTAGTTGTTCTGAGTTGTGGGGGCCCCACAGTCCACAGGGGGGCCTCACCCCTCTCCTGACAGAAGTTGCCCCACTAGCTAAAGCCTCTCTCCGTGGTGCTATACACCAGGACTGAACTTTAGTCTTGGGTGAGAATGATGCATCATTTTAATCCTTTTCTACTTTTCCAAGCTCCAGCCCTATCAGCTGCTCAGGTAGATGTCTTCACGTTGATGGTGGAAAACTTAAGACTTCTGGGATGAAGTGCAAGTATTTTGCGTGCGAGAAAAACATGAGATTTAAGGAAAGCGTGGTGGGGGCCAGAGTGTTTGGGCTGAATTGTGTCCCCCAAGTTCATGTGTTAACCCCCATCACCTGAGAATGTAAATGTATTTGGAGATAATGTCTTTTAAGAGGCAATTAAGTTAAAATGAGGTCATTTGGGTAGGCCCTAATTCAATATGACTGATGTCCTTCTAGAAAGGGGACATTTGGACACAAAGATCTACACAGAGAGGGAAGACAGAAGGAAAATGTGGCCATTTGCAAACCAAGAAGAGAGACTTAAGAAGAAACCAACCCTCTGACACCTTGACCTTGGACTTCCAGCCTCTAGAAGTGGGAAACAATGAAAGTCTGTTGTTTCAGCCCCCTGGTCTGTGGTACTTTGTTGGGGCAGCCGGACCCGACTAGAACGGATTTGGTAGGAGTGTGATACACGAGTGGGCCGGTCAAGGTCACACCTGAGAGAGCTAGCTACTGGACACAGATTCTGAAAATGTCCCAGGATGGGCGTTTCTAGAATGAGAGAGAATACACAGAGCCCGTTTCGTTGGGTGCATGTTATAAACCTACCTCTTTGGGGATTCATTAAAGTAAAAGGAGAGGGGCCGCTGCACCCTAAGGCATGACACTGTGCAGTTTGTATTGGGGGGCGGGGAGCACACCGCCACCGAACTGGCGAGTTCTCACCATACCAGGTGCGTTACAGATTGGTGTGTGGGCTTTAGTGAATTGGTTGCATATAAATGAGGAACATTTGAATAAAAAGGAGATCTGGAAACTTTCAGTAGTTCGGGGCTTTTATTTATAGCTACTTGTGCCCAGTGCTCGGTTCCCCTGCCCTGTGAGTTTGGGGTCAGGGTGGCCTCCCAGGCTTCTATGAAGCGACTGGGCTCAGCGGAAAGATAGGGGGCTGCAGGCTCCTCCTCTACGCGCACAACGCGGGGCGGGGCGTGCGAACAGCGTGATTGCGCCCGCTTAGTGGGAGGAGAACGCACCGCGGAAACCTGTGCTCATCCCGGCCCCAGGCGGACTGGCCCCGGGGCGTGGACGCGCTCTCTAGCTAGAGGACGGCTCAGGTGGCTGAGGGACCCAGAGGGCTCGAGGGAGCGGGGGTGGGGGGGGTGGGGGGGGGCCTGGCTTCTGGAGTAAGAGAGCAGAGGCCCGACCTGGCCTGGCCTGCTCTCTCCACTCCACCCCATGGGTGGTCTCCTCCCACAGGCTCGGGGCGTCTCCCGCATGCTGCCGTCTGCACGCAGCCCCCAAACCCACCCTCCCTGCTCTGGGCTACACTGCTCTGCTCAGGTGTTTGCTGCTCAGTGCCGCCTGTTTGCTTTGAGAGGGGCTCACAGGGGAAGTTTTTAGTCCTGCGGCTTTGTCTTTAGTCTTTCCCTCCTACAGCCCAGGAAGACCTGAGAGTGTGTACCGCCTTCTTGTATTTTCTCCCTTCTCTCCTGTCCCCACGGACCAGTGATGACCGGAGATTAAGCTGCTGGACCATGTAAAGGAGATGATGTCTGCAGCCCAGTGAGAGCGTAGGAAGCACTCGTGGGTTAGGGTTTTCCTCTTCTGCAAAACTTCCGTGCGAATTATCTGCTGCATGTATTAGCACTCAGTAGGTGCAGCCTTACGTTGCCAGTGCTTGTCAGCCTTGTTTATGTGCTGACTCACTCCAAGTTACTGTATTGCACAGCACATAGTAGGTCCTCACAAATGATTGTTGATGGATTAATTATTGGCTTGCGATCTTCACCAGAGTGCTGTGCCTTCCCCTACTCCTCGGGGACGGGGACTCTTAGGATAGAGACAGTTTATCCTTTGTTCTCGGCATTGTTTCAAATCGGCCTTTGGGCCTTGTGAGCACCTCCCTTTGCCACATGGAAATTTTAGACTCACTTCTAAGATGTTCACACATAATAATGGGGTATTTACTGATTTTTAAATAGATGTGACAATGTTTAGCATTCATCTGAAATCAGATACTGGGTGTTAATTGTAGACAGTATCGGCCCATATTAAAGCAGCCCATTGGTAATGATGTTAGAAAATTGGGCTCCTTCGTATTTCAAAATGAAGCCACTCTGTCACTCAGATGCAAGAGTTTTCTAGGAGGTACAGATCCAAACAAATAGAACCATCGGAGCCCAATTAAAGTTGAATCAAAGACTCATAAGAAATAAGCCCCTAAAAAGAAACTCTAGTCAATGGAAATTCACTGAACAAGTGAATTTGGGGAGAAGTTTGGAGATATTAGGGTTCAGTGACATCGCTCTTACTTCCAGGGGCTCCTATTTGGAGAAGAGTGGGCAGCCCAGTGAGCACGTTTGGACCCATACTCCTTGCGTCAGGGCTGAGGGGAGTGGGAATATCTAACATGGGAAAGAGAAAACGGGGGGTTACGAGGTAAGCTTAACATATTGGAGGGACTGTCTTGTGAAACAGAGTGAATCCGTTCAGGGAGGAGCCCGCTGGTAGAACTACAACCTGTAGGTAGAAGGGGCAGGAAGAAAATGTTCTGTCCTGATGCTGGACAGAGGCTTCTAAGAGTGAGCTCAGGGTGTGCTGAGGCAGACATGGAGTTATTGGACAGGATTAATGCAGGGGGTGGGGAGTCAGAAGACCACCAAAGCCCCTTCCCACCCTGGGATTTATAACTCTTTATGTCTGGCTCCATAATTTTAAAGAATGGACTTACTTCTAACCTAGCTCAAACATCACAATCACACAATTCTGAAATATTGGAAATAGCACAAAATTATGACTGTAAGATGATAAACTTTTTTTTTTGGTTCCTCATTAGTTTCTGGTCTTAAAAAATATCTGGGAATTAATTACATCCCCAAAGGGGAGGTGAGTCTGGGTAGGATCTCAGAGAGCTCTGCATGGAAGATCACAGCTAGAGATGGTTATAGTGACTCACCCAGGCGGCAAGGGGAGGCCTCTGCAGGCATGTCCGCAGAAGGGCAAGAGGCAGTTATCTAAGCACTGAGGCCAGTAAGCTTTGTCCTGTGGGATCCCGTAATTGTCTCTGTCTTTCATCTGACCTTGGATGAAGTGAGCTGACCTTAGTAGAGGCTGGGGAAAGTCCTTGAACCTCTTCTGCTCCATCTAGGAAATAGGGACAATAGAACTTTTTACTAAACCCTGCAATGAGGGTTAACCACCTAGTAATTGTCTGACCTGTGGCACAGAAATGGTGTCCAAGTGACGTAAGGGAACAAGAATAAATTGCCTGTTGGACTGTTCCTGTGGCCGTAGCTGGTGAAGTTGAATTGTTTGTCCTTGTAATGGAAAATAAGACAAACAATCACAAACAATATGGCAGGGCCAGGGGTATAGATTGCCTCTGTTTGCACGAGTACAGCTTGGTATTTTTATACATCTCCCTTCCTAAATATCCCTCGGAGATTTAACAAAAAATAAAATAAATGCAAATAAGGTGGGTGCAATCTTTATTTCTTATGAAACAGCTCCTTCAAAGTACCAACTAGAATTAAATTAACTGAACCTACTTAGTTACTCCCAGTCCATTTATGAAAAAAAAAAAAAAACCCACTTTGTCTCACTGCTTGAAACTAAAGTCGGTTTCAACAAGACAGTCTTCAAGTTCCAGCTCTTCCGCCATCTAACTGGGAATATTAACAGAGAAATGAGACCTGTCTGACCCTCCACTTTCCAGCAGGATCTATCAGGAAGTATTTTGCTGTAAGTTACAAGAACTCTGCCTCAAGCGTTAAGGTAATCTGCGGTTTCCCACAACAAGAAGCCTTCCGATGGTATTAATTTTACAGCAGCAGAGTTCAGCCTTTTGGCTTTCCTGGGCCACGTTGGAAGAAGAAGAATTGTCTTGGCCACACATGAAATACACTAATACTAACATTAGCTGATGAGCTAAAAAAAAGGTTGCAAAAAAAGATCTCATACTGTTTTAAGAATTTGTGTTAGGCCACATTCAAAGCCGTCCTGGGCCGCTGGCTAGACATGCCTGTTCTACAGTTTGGTGATGTCAGGAGAACCCTTTCCTTTGTTTGGCATCCTCATGAGGTGGCCTTGTGCTCAGGCGGGACTGCCTCATGCCTGCAGGATGGCTGCAGCCGTCCCAGGCCTCACACCTGCTTATTCCTTCATCTGAACAAACAAGCCTTTCCCATAAACCACGGAAGAGCTCCCCTTTCATCTGACTTGTCAGACTGATGCTATCTTTAAACCATCACTGGCAAGGTGAAGGGGATAAAGACGGTTGGCTTAGAACAGACATCGGCTAACTGTTTCTTCAAAAGCCAGATGGTAAATATTTCAGACTGTGCTGGCTGTGAGGCAAAATCGAGGACATTATGTAGGTCCTTATGTAACCATTGAAAATATAATCATTTAAAAATATAAAAACCATTCTGTCTAAGAGTTCTCCAGAGAAACAGAACCAATAGGATGTGTGTAGACACAGGGAGAGATTTTTTTGAAGAGCAATTAGCTGTGGGGTGGTGGAAGCTGGCAAACCCGAAATCTGCAGGGCGGGCCAGCAGTCTGGCGGGAGTCGGTGCGGCGGTTCAGGTCCCACGACTGCGGGCAGAAGTCCCTCTTGCTCGGGGGCGGGGGGGGCGGTCGGTGTTTTATTCAGGCCTTCAACTGATTGGATGAGGCCCACCGATATTACGGAGGGCAATCAGCTTTACTTAAAGTCCACCAGGTTACCTATAAATCTCATCTAAAATCACCCTCAAAGAAACATCCAGAATAACGTTGGATCATATATGTGAGTGCCATGGCCCAGCCGAGTTGACCCATGAAATTAAGGCCATACAAAAACAATGGTGGCAGGGCACATTTGCCAACTTCTGACTTTGATTTATACCTGAAGTAGGAGTAGCATCATTTTTCTTAAGAGTAGGTCCACCAGATGTACTGTTTGAAATGGGACAGAAAACAACGGGACTGTCCCGTTTTAAACGGTACCTATGGTCAGCCTGCGGACACCTTGAATTTAGCCCAGTGAGACGAGGCTGACCAGATGTACCATTTGAAACATGACAGTACCATTGTTTTCTGTCCCATTTAAAATGGGACATCTGGTCATTCTACGTAAGAGTCAGCAACACCACGATCAGTTGACAAGGAACCAAGATGACGGGTAGACAGCCAAGGCTGCTTTGCCAGTCTTACCTGTTCAACACAGACTGTGAAATAATAAACATAGACATTCTTTGAGAAAGTTCAAAATGTTGCATTAGAATGTAAGGCACATAGCCTGATCCAGCACTGGCCCACATTTTCTTTGTAATGAATGACTCAGTATTTCTATGTGTCAGCGGGTGTTGTGCCTTATTCTCCTCTTCCCCTGCAGGAGGCACTTGTCATCCTGTTCTCCAGATGTAAACTCGGGGCACCATGTGCCTGATTACGGGGAGAAGGAGCTGCTGGAGCCGCCTGCTGTGGTAACGGTTTTGCTGTAGGTGATGCGCACACCCGTGTGTGTGAGCAGATGCCCCCACCTGCGAGGAGCACTTCTAAAGGACAAGACACTTGGAGTTTGGGCAGAGGTGAGGTGGCATGGGCTTTCTCCCAGCAGGGAAGGTAGGGGACATGTGAACTGGCCTATGTGCCAGTGGGGGTCCTCATGGGGTAATTCTCCTGGCTAGTCCCGTGGGACTCTTTTTCAGTTCAGCTGAGAGGGTGGTACTTGAGCAGCAGGCTCTGTGCTGGGCCCTGGGAGTAGATTTGTAAGGGTCAGGTTCCGCTGTCCTGAAGAGCGTCCTCCAGGGACAGAAACAGACAGATGATCATGTGATCCTCAGCTGCAGTGTGGGGGGAGGGGGAGGAATTGTCACCGTAGTGCACATCTGGAAATGTGGGAGGGGTGGTTTGGCTTTCCACAACAACCGGGGAATGCCCCCTGACATTGGTGCCTGGTCCCTTGGGTGACATGGGATGGTCCCTTACGACAAAACATTGTCTCACCCAAAATACCAGTTGGCCCCCTGGAAATGAACTTTGGGGCTAGAAGATGAAACTTCAGCTGTGGAAAGTAGGACACGTAATACCAGCCCCTTTGCTCTAACCTCAGGGGTGCTGACACCCACGTGACACGAAAGCAGGGGTCTGCTGGGTTGCCCACTTTAGATTAAGTTCCTATTTCTGCCGAGATTCGAAAAGGACCTGGAGTAGCTTTGGTGGGACGGAGCTTCCGCTTCCGGCTTTGTAGATCTGGGCCGGAGGGGCACAAGGGGGCATGAGGTGTGCAGAGGGCTCCCAGTGTGCGGAGACTTGGGTGGTCGGACTTAGGCGGCCAACGACAGCAGTGAGCGGGGCCAGGGCCAGTCCCTGCGGCATGACCAATGCATTGTAGGAACAACGGCGCTTCAGCAGGTGCCAACCTGATGGGGGTCATGTGAGGCTGACGTTTACAACGGGACGTGTGGTTGGCCTAGGACATGTTCAGGTTGCACCCACAGTGGGAGAGGCTCATTGGTCTTCACTCTCCTTCACTGCCCTGTGTGGGAGGTGGGGGGATTGTGGTCTTGGGTGGGAGGAAAACATGTTGTTCTGATCTCCTGCAGAGGGAGACAGAGCCCCACCCCAAAGGTGGTCTGGATGTTAAGACCGATGATGCCCCGCGCGCGCACCAAGAGGTTCATTGCTCACATAACTGACGACTCTGGGGACAACAGGTTAGGCCACTGACACAGGTCCGATGTGACGCCCCACGACACTGGGATGCGGGGGCAGGGGCGCGAGTTCCCAGGCACAGAGGCCGGCTGGGCATCGGAGGAGGGGTATGCTTACTTTCTGATCAGCTTGCCCAGACGTGGGCATCCCTGGAAGAGAGTGGGATGAGGCTTATGAGCTGTCAGCAGTCCAACAAAAACAAACTCAGACCCATCGTTCCATGCATCCTCTCTGCTTGGGGTGCAACACCATTCTTCTCAGACATTCAGGGTGGTAGCCAGGGAGGAGGGCCATGGGGCTTCCAGGGCCCTTCCTTCTGCATGACCCCACTTCTCACTGTTCAGGGACTACCAGCAAAGTGGGAAACTGAGGCTGGCTTAGTTTAGGGAGGCATGAGGCCCAGTGGTCCTAGCATATTGGGCAACACACTACTTAGGTGTGTTCCAGCCAGAATCATTGGAATTGATGAAGGTGTTCAGATCTCTGTTAGCTCTGAGGTCTTCTCTTGAGCTCGATACCTTGGGCACCTCCATTAACGAGCACTAAATGTTTGCTCAAGACAGAATCAGGAAGGTACGATTCACCAGGGTGCGTGTTAAGGGGTGATGTGATGAAACTGTTTCCACACTTCCTGGAACAAAAAGTGTCACTGCTCTTAGCCTTCCTTTAGAGGCAACAAACAAACAGACAATCCACCACCAGCAACAACAGAAAACATGAACTGAGCTTGTAATGTATTGCCAGCTGAATACACTTGGGGATATAAGCGAATAAGAAAAGAAAGAAGGAAGAATTATTGAGGCAACAATTCAGATGCAATTGCACTTGATACAGACCCCCCCCTGCCCCTTTAAAAATAGTTTGGTCGGTTAAAGGCTGCAGTATTTATGGAACTATCTTAATGCTTGCAGGGAAGTTCACAAGTCTGGACTGAATCAAGAGAATCAGCATAAATCTCCGCCGATGCCTAATTTTAGAGATGTCTGGTCCTTGAAGGAGTCTTGCCACAGCCAGATGGGGTGGGAGACAACATTTGAGGATGGGAAAGCAGGAGGTGCCAAACTAGAGCTCCAAAGGTTAAACCCATTTTTGTGGCTGATAAATCCTGAGCGAAAAATGCGTCGCACCGTGGGAAGTGTTGTGTGCTGTAACCTGGGGGCCCAGGGGGAGGCTGTCTTGGAGGATCACTAGGAAATAACTGCATCCCCCCGGGGCTGCCTGGTGTACATCTCAGTGGCCATGGGCTCTCTGGGCCGTTGCTCCCTTATGTGTTCAATACGGAAACAGCCGGCCCCTCTGGAGAGCAGGTGTCAAAGCCCTGCGTGGGTCATTCGCCATCACCGAGAAGCTTCCCTGCCACCTAGGGAAAACGCGGCCCCTTCCTCGAGCGCGTTCTGTGTTCTGCATATACTCTGTCATAGCGCCTTGTTGGCTCACGTCGATTGCTTTGCACCTCTGCTTCCAAAAGTTTGCAGAGGAGCGCCTGGGTCCTGCTCATCTGTGTATGGCCTGCTGGCCCACCCCACTTGGCACCTGGAACAAGTTTAGTTATGACAGAAACTGAGCTGAACTGGAAGGAATCAGCTGCTGGTCTTGATGGTAGATTATAGCTCTGAGCTTCTGTGATTTGCCATTCCACTGCCCGAGGCCAGACTGAAGGAAAGCCTGTAGCTGTGGGCCTGGCCTTTGCACTCCTCAGAACACTGACTCTGGAGTGCTTGTTATTACTCTAGAATTGTAATTGTGGTTATTATTGTGTTGTTCTGGAGGGAGGGAGATCAGGAGAAAAGAGACTTTCTGAAGCAGGCGGTGAACTGCGTACTCATTTTAAGGAGATGTGTTGGCAGGAAGCAAAGCCACGAGGATCATGCTATGACACGTTGGAAGTTTAAGCTTGTGAAGGATCAGGGAATGTCTCCCAAGCTTTGTCCCCAGACCTTTGGCATTGGAACCTTCTGCTTAACACACATTCCTGGGCCCTTGTCTTAGACACATGGAATCACAATCTCTTGGGTGCTGGCAATTTGCATTTAAACAAATTCTCCAAACAAAATCAAGTGCCTCTGATGCACTCTAAAGTTACAAGTTACAAAATAGTTTAGGTGGGGGCTTGGGGATGGGGGAAATGTGCCCTGAGCAGCAATCCTTAGGGATTTCCCCCATTAGGATGTAGCGGCAACGACTGTGTTTTAACTTTGTTGTCCACTTTTTGTGTGTTTATGCCGCCTGATCGAAACAGATTCATGTGTTTAATTTCGTTTGTGAATTTTATGGTTTTCTTTTTGTAATTTAAGTTCTTGGTAATTTTGTAAATATTTGCATGGTTTCAAAGTTAAGCCTTCCAAACAAGATATAATCAGGTGAGTCTTGCTTCTATTTCTATTCCCTTCACCCTGTTCCCTTCTATTGCAGGTAATTTGCTTTTCTATATTTTTATGGTTTGGCTTATCATTTTTTTAAATAGAAGATTTATTCTCTCTCTCTCTCTCTCTCTCCATATATATATATATGAGATCAGACAATTAAGTTTATGAACTCATCCTAGAAAAAGTGCTACATACCTCACTGCTGAGTGTCACTATGGTCACCTTCAAAGTGCTCCCCTTGGGGAACTATGCACCGACGTCAGCGCCCAGTCCACCCTTCAAAGTAATTTTGACACTCATTTTCTGGAATGGCCGTCAGAGCCATCATTGTACCTTGCCAAGGTTATGGCACCTTGCCGAGTTGTTTGTACAGAGCTGCCAATGTAAGCGCGTGGTGGCAAGTTCGCGAACTTAATTGTCAGGTTAAGTTACTAGAGGCCAGGATTATCTGCTCAAGAGTGACAATGAAAAAGATTTTCAGACATTGCCAAATATCCCCGGGGTCAAAATCACATCTGACTGCGAATCACCGGTTTACGTATACATGTACCATCATAAATATGATTATTTATATAAACATTTCTTCCTCCAGTTTCTTAACACAGAGTAGCCTTTTTTTAACTCAACAATGTACTGGGGATTGCTCTTGAGTAGTGTGTAGAGATATTCCTCCTTTGCTTTCACAGCTGCCTGGTACTCCCTGGTTCCACTTCCTCCTGTATTTTAGTATTCTTCCTGCTTTTATACACAGGTAAACAGATAGGTCCATACTATTTGGGCTAGCACTCTAAGAGTTTCAGGTGCCCATGGGCTGTGGAAAATTGGACAGCAAACTTTAAAAAACATAATTTATCTTCCTCTGGACCTTACCTTTCCACATTTTATTAAGCTCCAAAACAAGTTTCTTTCTTCCCTATCGATAACTATTTAAAAAAAAAAAATTTCCATTCTTAAAGCTCAAAGATTTTTAAATCTAAGAGAAGTGCACCTTTGACATTAAGTGTTGTCTTTTTTTTTTTTTTTTTTTTTTTTAAGTAGATCTAGTTCTAGGTATGCTCCTTTGGCCAATTTGTGAATGGGTAGATTTGAACATGTAGGCTGCTCAGTGCTTTATCAGTTTAATGCAATACATTTTATGTTTTCATTTTTAGATATTGGGGGATTTTGAAAAATCTCATTGTGCCTAAGAGAGTGCTCTGTTCACTCTAGTGGCCCGCAACCCTTGTCACCAACTGTGGTGATCAAGGATCAATTACTCCAAGTTACTAAGTGGGATCCAACCTAGAAACTTGGAATTCCCAGTCGTTGATATCAAATAGCAACTAAAAATCTTGGCTTCCTCTGAAGATCACCAGACAAAAAACAAAAACTAAAAGAAAAAATAGTTACAGGATATGAGGTGTGACACGGAACCCCCTTGGTGTCCACACAATTCTTGGAATAGGATTCTGTGGCCAGTCCGCAGGGAGCCCCCCACTGGGCCAGGGGAAATGGGGCGTAGGCTCCCAGCAGGGGAGATGGAGGAGTCCTGAGCTTCAGAGGAGCACAGGCAGACTCTGTCCCTGCTCCCCAGAAGCCGTGGAGCAATGTCCCTCGGTCCCACTGACAAAGGAGAAGGCTGGGCTCAAAGTCACTCTTTTGGCACAATGATCGTACAGACCCATTCAGGACACTATTCCATGCTGAGTCTTAAGACCTGTTTATTTTCCCTTCCAGCTCATACGCTGTCACCCCTCCTCTCCCCGGCCTGTCCCCCAGAACGGGTCCCAGTATGAGAGCTGAAACCTCAGGAAATTCTTCATTTCCCTGTGAATATCACATTCTGCAGTTTGAAAAAGTACAAAAAAGTATAAAATGTACTGCATTCTGACGTGGCCCCCCAGGGGAAGGAATTAGAGGAGGTCTGGTTCAGGGGAGCGGGTGTGCTGCGTTGGAGAAAGGGGAGCACGGAATGCAGAATGTGATCCTTCTTGTTTTTAAAAAGGAATATTGCGTAAGAACGAGGCGTGCGGTCTGCTCGCTTAGGACGTCATTTTCCCAATGGGCCCCAAATTATTTCATCAGAACCTTTTCCCATCTAATTAATTAAACCCACCTCTCTGAACCCTGTCTTCCAGAATTGCAAAATTTTAACATCTGCTTCCAAAATTATCCCTTGTCTACAAATAATGGGCCAATGACAACATACGTTCAAGAGCAACATTCAGAATATAACTTTGTGTAATGGAAAAGTAGGGGGAGATGCCTTTTGGCCAGTGAAAACACCATCTCGGATCCCTTATTTGCTTGTCACTAATTTATTTTTATCTCTTATTTCTCTGTTCTTGGGCTCAGCGAATTGATGAGCAGATCAGCTCACCACTATCTTTTGCTTGTCTTTAATCATACGCGTAACATGGCACCCCCCATCTTCTTTGGCTCCCCACCCTCTTTCACTCGAAGGTTCCCTCTGTTCTCATTTCCTCTTTTACTTCATGGTGAGCAGCTGGGCTATGTGCTTACAGCAAATTAGCTGTAAGATAAAGCAGGCTTTTCCCCCTTTTTTTTCTTTTTTATTTTTTCAGGGTGTTGCAGGAGAAAAGGTGGTTAGAGAAAATTATGCTCAATAAGCAAGTGTGGGCAAGGATCAAATAAGCAGAAGAACTCAGCCTGTTGGAGGGTTTCCTCCCACTAAGGAATCAGAGGGGCGTACGTTTCCCCCTTGGGGTCCCTTTTACATCATTCTGGATGCATTCTCTCGAGCTCTTCAGCAGAGGCATTTCCCCCTCGGTTCTCAATGTTCACAGGCAGTCACCAAATGAAGTCCCCGTTGCCGTGCGTGTTCTTTAAAATATTGAAATCCAACCGCAGTCTTAATGCTGTTGGCCGTACTTTTTGTATATGTTTAAAAATGCAACAGCAATTGTCACAGCCATTCATCAATTTGAAAATGCAGGCAGCCACCAAAACTGTGTGTAGTCCCCAGAGGAGAGTTAGTTCTAAAGATAAGGAAAGAGAACTGAGTGGGAGGAAAATAGGGGGAGGCAGGGGTAAGCCTTAGCCGCTACGCACAGGCATCCGAGCGCAGCGTTTCCACGGTGGGTCTTCTTTCTTCGTCACGGCCTGCAGGTATTCAGTGAGCACCTCTCCTAAAGGTGCTGAAGGACCGCACACAGGAAGATGTTCTAGAAAGTCAAATAAAGTTCTCACAGCTGGGTTTTAAGCACACTGACAAGGTGACACTGTTAATCACTTGGCCTCTCCTGTGGTGGTGTTGAAATCTCACGTTTTGTCACTTCTCTATCCCGCACCACGTAGCATAGACCCAACTTAAGGTGGGGGAGTGGAAAGAACGCTTCAGTGGAGGTGTGAGGTCACACCTTGCTGGACACTCCGTCACTGCACCCAGTGATTTTTCAACCTTTCATTCGGCAGTGAGATATTTCTTTTCCGAATGAAACATGACCTGGTATTTAAGAATGCAGAGCCGTGGGAGGAACCTTTGAGTACCTTGAACTTACTTTGCAATTTATAAATGTATGCAACTGTAATTTTAAACTGAATTTATTTTAAAGGCAGTCAAAGAAAATCCTGAAGTTTGTCTGGTTAATTAAACACAAAAGAATTGAAATTGGAAATTAAGGATGACGGTTGCCACATGATTGTAGCCTCATGTCCCAATTCCATTGTCTTTATTTATGAATTGTTGTTTTGGTTACAGAGCACGGAGACGATTCCAATCCAGACACTGAAGTAGAGGCAAGTGGTAAGGTTATTGTTTTCTTTTCTTTCTTTTTTTTTTTTTTTTATTAAATGTACCTCGTAACCTCGGAAGACTCCCTTTTTCCCAGGAGTGGGCCACAGAAGTGGGTTCTGCAGTTTGCCTAAAACCAAGTTAACCTGATGCGATCAGGCTACAGTAAGTGGTCTCAAATTTGTCCATGTCACTTGAGTGTTGTAAATTATGGTTTAAGAGTGTGGGTGAACATTTAAAAAATGCATTTTAAATGAAATGTCTCTGGGATCCCAGAAGCCCCGGGGCCAACGCCAGGGTGAAGAATGCGGTTTGGAAACGGTCGCCTGAGGCCATTTCTAGAGAGACAGCTGGCAGCACCCGCAGCTTCTTGGGAGTGAAGCCGCTGTAGTTGGTGACACAGGAGTGTGCATGTTCCTCCTTAGGTGCCATACAGACTCTGGAGGGGGTCCACCTCCTATTTTGAGATTGTTGGGACAGCTTTTCCACCACGGTGTTGGTTTAGTCGGTGCCTTGCCAATTGAGGGTGGTGGGGACGGGGCCTGAAAGCTCTTCCTCATTCCAAGGGTCCCAGGGCTTCGTGGTGCAAGGCTGCAGGTAGTCATTTGCCCATGCGGCTGCCTACACTTAAATGCTCACCATCAATTAAAGCTACATGACATTAAAAATTCACCTCTGCTGTGTCACGAGCCGCCTTTCAGGGACTCAGGTAGCCACATGTGGCTCTAGGTGCCACATCGGACTGCACAGAGACACACGTGAGACACTTGTATCGTCACAGAAAGTTCTATTGGATAGCATGACCCCAGAATGAGACCCACTCAGCTGGTTGGTGGCCATTTGGAGGCCACTCTTGAAAATAGCTGATCAACTGACATAGGGTCATCTTGTTGGTCAGTACGGGGATCCCCTACACAGAATTGGAACTATTTTCAAAGAAGGTAAGATGAGGAAGAAAACTTCCAGCAGGACTTTTCGATCCCCACTCCACTCCTCATTCTTAATGGTGCATGATGGCAGGAGAGAGAGTAAACTGAGGTTTATATTTGGGGATTTCCTTAAAGGGCAAGTGCAGTGATTGAGAGAAAGAGCTCTGGAGTCAGGCTCTACTCAGCCACTTACAAGCTCTGCCATCTTAGGGAAGTTAACCTTTCTGTGACTCAGTTTCTTCTCTCAGGATAGTAATAGTACCTACCTCATTAAGATTATTGTGAGAATTAAATGAGATATTGCACGGTATGTACCTCTTAGTGTTCAATGCAGGTTAGCTGTTTTTATTATTACCACAACCCGTTCATATTAGGAATTCCATCATAGGAGTCATTCTTTGAATAACATGTTCAAAACGATGAAATGGGAGAACACTAGTTTTTTTTCAAAAAAATCTCTCAGGTAAGAGCACAGTTGTTAAACCATAAGCTGTGCAGAGGGTGACTAAATAGGATTCGAAACCACCAAATATCACCAGTTCCCCATTCTTGAGTTTCTTTGATTCATCTCTCTAAAGGCTGGAGGTTGTCATCCAGGGATGCTTTAAAAAAAAGAATTTTCTGGGTGCTAGCCTAGTTGAGAAAGTCTGTAATTGTCACACACAAATGATGACCCAGCTGAGCATTAAATTCATGAGCCCCAAATCATTCTTTTCAAATTTGGATGAACTTTGCCCTGTAGTTTTCTCATATCCAGCATTTGTGAATAATCTGGCCTAGTTTCAGTTCTCCATTGAGGAGGCCTTATTTTGAGTTCCCCCAGGACTAAACTCTGATTCAAGTGCAAGTATGTGGTTTCTCTGGGAGGTGGAGGTGGGGGAGTGGAGAGACAAGACAGGGAAGGAGGGGAGCCCATAAAGGGTGCATTATTTATATTATTGAGCCAGATGCCACTGTATCTTCAGCTTAACCATGCAGGATTCATCCTGGAAGTCAATGGAAATCACATTTCTCAAAGTTACTCTCTCTGGGAGGTAAGGGACCAGGGTGTTTAGTCACCAAATCCTATCTTTCATGGGTTGAACGTAGCTCCGGGGGTTCTCAATGCCTCAGAATCTGCAAAGGCAGGCAAAGTGACTCTAGGGTTAGATGGAGGCCTGACAAAAAGAATCCTGAGTTGGGAGTTGGAAGTCAAGCTGCCTCCATCTGAGTGGTCAGGATAACACCGTACGTGCAGCGACTGCATGTCTACCACAGAGAATAACCTCCATCTTCTGTGGGGTTGCTTGACGCTTCAATGAGCACACAATGCAACACATAGATGGTGTTCTGTAGAATTGTACACTTGAAACCCATATAATCTTGCTAACCGATGTCACCCCAATAAATGTAATAAATAAAATTTTTAAAATAAATGAATGATTGATGGATTATAATTCCATAGCTTTTTTCTCTACTCTTTTCTGCCCCTTTCACTTTTTCTGGGTCTCAGTTTCTCTTAGTTCATTGGTGTCTCTTAGTCTCTCATTTCTCTCTAATTTTTCTTTCCTTTTTAATTTTCTTTTCTCTTCTCTTCTAATTTTTGCCTGGATTAGCTCCTTTAGCATGAAAACTTGACCCTGAAAAACTTTAATGTTATCTTTGCTTGTTTCTTTGGCACTGGTAGTTTTCTCTTTTTCTGCTGAAATTGCCATACTCTTACTTCCTAAGTTCTAGCTATGTGTTCTGTCCTGTGTGTTATATTATCTTACAGCATTTTTATCTCTTGTCTGTTTCCTTTGTATTAAGAATCAGTTTTCTGGTTTGTCCCTCACATCACCGCTTTTAGTTTTAAGAGCGTCAGATCTGCTTTTTAACTCTTGCTAAGTTAGATTTTATTTTGCCATTGCAAATTAGTTCTCTTGCAATGCTTCCTTATGGTATCCAGTTCAATTTCCATGTCAATCTATTCTGTATTTCTGATGCCGTTTCACAGACACCATGACTTCTCTGATTCTATTGAGGATATTGAAGTTTTCTAAAAATTTGTTCTTGTCCTTATAGTAAATCATTTTCATACTTTCTTTTCCCCTTAGGATAATGTTAATTTCTTTCACTCTTTAGTTCTTTTCTATCATCTGTATGTATAATTTTTTTCCCTTAACCTACAAGAAGGCCGAATCAATTCAGATTGGCCATTTGTCAAACACAAAAAGTGTGTGGATTTTCCCCTGATACTATTTGCTGCTCACTTTTGGCTGAAATCTCAGGAAGAGGACAGGTTGATGTCTGCAACTCCCAGCCCTGGGCCTTCATCTAGTGAGGTTCAGATATATCTGAATAAACATTTCCATCCACCGATGGCAGTGTGCGAGTTGACCCCACGAGCTCAAAAGCACTTTCCCTCTGCTATATGTACATTTTTTCAATATTTTTCTGTTTTTCAAGAGTGAATAAAAATAGGAAATTTTTGTTAATGTAATCCTTTAGTAAAATGTGCCACCTTAACTATATTTACTTAAAAAATAAATACTATAATTATTGTAAAATTGTTATTCAGTGTGAAACTGTTTTAAGAACTTTTGTCCATTTATAAGATTTTTAAATACATTTTCCTGTGGCTTGATCTGCAAGAAAAGATGTTATGTATGCCATATTGTGTAACATTTTGTAATAATTTTTTATGTCATCAATGCCATTAGATTCTAATTTATCTATACTTAAATCTAATTGATGCCACTTAATATGCATTCGGTATTTTTTGCTAAAATTCAATATAATGATCAATTTATTAACATTTAACAAAAATTTAAAATAAAATGTCATTTATATACAAAGCAGCTGAAAATGTTGTTATTAAATACATAAAATAGTCAAAATATCAACTTTTTATTTTTTGTGGCTTTGTGACACATTTGAAAAAAAAAAAAACCTTGAAGTTAATTAATACAGGGAAAGGGTTAAAGGGCCTAAGAGAGACTGTTCCATGTGCTCAGTGCCTAGCTCTCTTGTTCTCTGAACCCATAACGTAGAGGAAAATCCAGACTGACAAGCGTGTGCCAAAGCCAAGGCTATTCGCATTCTCACCGTCGTCCATATGCCTTCACTTACGAGGTCTATACTTTTCCGAACGCTGTTTCCATCATGAGTTCTACCTACTTTCATCCACATATTTTAAAAATCTTAATCTCCATGTGGTTGTAGAAATATGAAGAAAGATGGGAATAACTGGGTCATATATAGTGATTGTGAACTCAAGTTCTAGAGCTAGACTGTCTGGGATCAAATCCTAGTTTGCCATTAATTAGCTATGAGACCTTGATACAATTATTGAACTTTGCCTCTCTTTCCTCAACTTTGCAATGGGGGTAAAAATGAAGTACTGGCTTCATTGGGTTGTTGTGGGTATTAAAGACATTAACATATAATATGAAGGTTGGCAGAGTGCCTGCCACATGGCAACTATATAGTAACTATTCTGAGCTAACATTTTTTGTTAGCTCAGATTATTATCTCACAAAGCATCACCTGAGTAATGAGCGAAACGGCCACCCTGTTTTTGGTATGAGAGGGAGAGGATAGTGAGGGAGGAATGAAGAGTTTTCTAATCTACTTTTCGGTAGATGGAGGTGCTCTAGTTCATGATACAATGTATGCTAAGTATGGTAGCCATGAATGGTTTTTCCATGTCCAGTTCCATCAGCTTTGTAATTAGTAGAAATCTAAAATCAGTAGAATTAGAATTTTGATCACAGGCCATCTGCTGGACTTAAGCTTTGGTTTCGTGGTGAGTTTTTCTTTTTCTTTCCCTGATGGTCTAGAAATTGCTCATATCCTGCCTTATTTCAAGTAACAAAGAAGAGGCAATGGGAAGTATAGAGTGGCCAGCAGCAGCCCTTACCCAAGTAGTGTGGGAAGAAAGGGAGCCCCCGAACCTTCTCAGTTTAGGAGTATGGGACTTGCACTGTCTGGACACATGGGTAACAGGATGCAGACGTTAACACGAGTTCAGAATGGGCTCTGCTGAATTGCCGTAATTCTACTCTGATAAAGGGGGAGCTATTCTTTGGCCCATTTATAAAGTGTTTAGACGAGTCTGGTGTATAGAAGTCCTATAAGTGTTTTGGAATTAAAGAGTCCTGTGAGGTAAGTATAATTCTTATACCCATTTCGCAGATGAGAAGTATGAGGTAATCTAATTTGGCCAAGCTCACGCATCTGGTAGGTTTTCTCTGGGTCTGATCTCAGGTGTTTTGGTTCGAGAAGTTCTCTTTCTTGACCACTTGGCAACTGCGATACTTGATGATCACTTGGGATTCTGCCATGGGTCTCACTGAGACCACACTGCTCACCATCAAATGGAACACAAGTGAGGGGGGTTCATTTTCTTCCCATCAAACAAGGTTCGCCAGATAACGTTCTCAAGTCTTGATACTACTGTTGGCAGTGTCATCTCCTGAACCCAAAACATCACCTCTCCATTTCTCCCTAGGCACAATTGCATAACTGGTGTTCCCTGGAGCAGAATAAAAAGTAAATAGGCCATAAGCCCCCCTGTAAAATGCATGAAGTATGTGAGATTGTATATATTCCCTTACTATATATGTGGATGCATTTCTTCTTTAGGTCATTAATATTCTCAGCACCTTAAAACAGTTACTTGGGCAGAGATTTTGTGTATGGACTTTAACTGAGCCTTAGCCCTCCCTCCCACTTAGGAAGTGTAGCTGCACCCGCATTCGATGCTTATGCAGGTAAAATGTCAGCACGGGTCAGAAAGGCCTCTCTATGGAGACATCTGCTCCCTGAAGCCCCATGAGTAATGGCCTAGCCATGGAGCGAGTGGGAGAAATATCTGCTCAGCATACAGAAGCCGACTGCTGTGCAGGCAGAACCAGGCCACTGGGAGAGAGAGAGCAGGCCAGCGACACCGGGGCTGCAGGTGGCCAGAGGCAGCATTCTAGCAAACAGCTTCTCTCTGCCTCACTCCTTCCCTAATAGGAGTAGACTCCACGCTGTGATAGGTGAGATAGCACGCAGGCAGATTGTCCACCAGATGGTACAATCTTCTATTTAAGAAATATTTGAAAGGGCAACAAAATACAGCAGAAACCATCCGATAGTCCACATGGCTAATGCAAAATTAGCCAACACGATGACGATGGCAGTCGTGGGGTGTTGTGGGGTGAGATGTAAGGAAGGCTAAGGAGAGACAAGCACCGTGATGGCCGGCAGGGCAGATATCAGTAGCGTTCGAGATGTTTCTCCATCGTTGCACTGTGGTACTTTAATGTGCTTCTATGAACCCCAATAGAGAGCTTGTGTTTGAGAATGTGCCAAGATCAGGGGTGATGGGCACAGCTGTAGCGATGCAGTCTGGCCTGTGTCTCATGAACCGAGGAGGTCTCCTGGTGCGATAGAACTTTGCTTGTCATTGCTGTTCTGCGGCTCCTTTCTCATTTCTGTATCTCTGTCAAGTGACCTTTCCTACCTGAGGTTCCATTATGGCACATTTGTACCAAACTCCACGCATCACCATTAGCAGCAGCACAGCTATTTAAGTGAGCTTTTATTTTGTTCCAGACACTATGCCATGCACTCTGTCTAATACAGTAGACTCTCTGTTAACTGAAACTCAAGCAACTGGCCCTCCTAAACCACCGGCGAGAAAACCAAAGAAATAGTAGCACATTTCTCCAGGTTGGGTGCCGGTTAATGGAACGTCTACTTGCATTTATCTGGCATCTACCAATCCCCACGCGGGCCAGTTAACAGAGAGCCTACTGTAATAGTTAATACACATTGAGTGGTTACTATATGTCAGGTACTGGTTGGGGTGATTTCCATGTTGCCTTATTTAATCCCTACAAGAAACTAATGAGGCAAAGACTGTTATTATCATTTTAATTTTACACATAGGGAAATGGAGGCCTGGAGACCTTAAATAACTTAGCCCAGGTTACATGGTTAGCCTACTGTAAAGTCAATGCTTTTAGGTGCAGTGCCCACTGCTTTGATATGTACATTGTCTATTTTCATCCTGTGCCCACCCTAGGCCGTTGTCATTTTTCCTCACATACATACAGTTAAAGGAACTCCCTATGGTGACATATCTGAGAGTCAATTCTGTCTCACTCCACAGCTGGTAACTAACTGGGCACCATGCTAGACGGTCTCTTCCCTACCACCTTCTCTAGTTCCCACGCTTCTCCTGCCTGGTCTCCTAGGCTCCCATGCCCTCAATGACACACTGACATTGGTAGCTACCTCCCAAGTCTCACTTCCTCCTCTTTCGGGGCACCCCCTGCTGGTTCCTTCCTTCTCCAGCCCCTGTTGCTACTGGCTATTGCAGAAGAGGCTTCTTGTCTCTCACGGCATGTTTGCCAAGTGGCTTCCCTCAAATAGGGTGCTGCCCCCCTACTGTGTCATGACGTCTGGGCATGAGCCTGGGAGTCACACGCTGCCACCCTACCTCCTAGAGGTAGACCTGTTAGAGAACGGCTTCTCTATTAAGTAGCTCCTGGAACGACAGAAGAGATACCTGCGTGTGTGTGTGTGTACACTCGTGTGTACTTACATTCACTGCAGTGCAAAAATGTAAAGCTGGGCTCGTTTCCTGCTAAAATGTAGAAACACACGCAGAAGAATGAAATGACGAGTCGGGACAACAGCCACCGTGTCTGTCCTGGGCTCCCAGGAGAGAGCTGCTGTCTTTAGGGGCAAGCCCTTTTTCTCAATGAGCTCTTCTTTTCGGCCATCACAGAGGGCTTGTGGGTGTTTTGGACGTTTAACTTTGGGAGTGCAGTCAGACTTCCTTATTCATAGAGGGTGCCTTCCTGGGAATCGCAACAGACAATGGAACAGGCATGGGGTGGACTAACCTATTGACCTCGTATCGTGCGAGCAGAAGGAAATAAAGGCTGCGCAGACCCTTGTGTTTTCGGTCCCCCCCAGGGCGCTGTCTGTTCTCAGGCCCGGGCCTCTTTCTGCCTTCCCCTCTGGAGGGTTCCAGTATCAAGCATCTCTGTGTTAATTAACTCAGCATGTGGCGCACAAAGGCCTGACAGCAGATAGCTAATGTTTTGGATATGCACACAGTTTAAGGATTAGCTCGGTTCCAAAGGACAACTTAACGTTGCCACAGCACAGTTGACACTTGGTGATCCGAGGCAAATTTCGGGTTCTGGGCAATCTTCCTTCTGCCACCCTCATGCATGTGGCTCCCACTCCCCACTCTCAGCTCTTAGGGGTTCAGACAAAACAAACCAATTTTATATTTTGACTGAACCTAAATAAAATCAGGAAGACATGTGTCGCAATTGCCAATAGAAATCATTACCACTAACAAAAAGCCTACACTGTACATTGGCTTATCTGTGCCAATGCTTGTTTCTCCCATTATAAGAACTTTATGGAATATATGTATATAAAATAAACTTACAGGGCAGTTTCACATATAAGGTGGTCCCAAAGCCAAATTCCTTAGGGGTAGGTGTGTGGTATGGAAATCCTTTGGCCTGACTGCCAGCATTTCTGAGTATTGAGTAGTGCCAAGTTTGCAAAATGGCAGCCCCCCGGCCACGTCTGGCTTCTTGACATGCTTCATTTGGCTTCGTGTAGTGTTCTTAAAAAGTTATAACTGAAATTGTGGGGAAGGCTCTCTTTTTTTTAATTTGCATGTCTGGGTTTCCCCGTTGTACATATGTGTTCCTTCACGGTAAAAATGGGCAGGAAGTGAGCAGCCACTGTCCCTCCATTGGACGGGGGGACACGCAACATGGCGCCCACTTCAACCTAAGTGCATGGCATTCGAAAGGCCAACCCCTGAACCCCGAATTTTGTTTCCTTGCTGTTCTGCCACCTCTATCTGCTCCATCTCCCACTTCATTCTTGATACTTGCTTGTCTGTTTAGCTCAAGGTGAGCTGTGAAATAGGACAAACTGGGTGGAAAGTGACTTTTTATTTAGTTTTTACAAAGCAGCGTTCCCACGCATACTGACCAGTCACCCAGAAATCACCTGGTGAGCTCTTTCTTAAAAGTCCAAACAAACACGCGTATATAGAATATGTGAGAAGACTGACAAATGTAGCCATTCGGCACAGCATTTAAAAATGGATATAGCAACATTTTTAATATACTCTTTCAAATGTCATGACAGCTGTCCAAATTTGTAATTTTAAAATATATTTTATGTTATCACATACATTTGCTATACACTCTATCAAATACATGACTAATATGCGAAAACAAATATGTTTGCCACCCGGCTGACTCATGCTCCTTGGGAGGCTGGAGACGCCGTGTAGGACCAACAGAAGCCCCTGGTGGCTGGGAGAAAGGGCCCCAAAGCCAGTGGTGTTTTTCTCCAGGGGATCTGGTTCGGGATCTGCTTCTGTTTCCACTTGGGACAGAAGGCACATGTCACACAGTGCCACAGGATCATCAGGGCCCAAGGGGAAAAGATGTGCCTGATGCCCTTAAAGACCTGGGAGTAGTCCTCTCCATCATTCATTTACGCACGCGTCCGTTCATTCATCTGCTCACGCCTTCAGTGAGCATTTACGGACACGTACTGTTATCTCTGATGGTGGGAAAGGATATAGGTGGGAACCAGAGTTCCTGGGTCTTAGGGAGCTATGTACATTTTCTGGGGTTGCCATAGCAAAGAAGCACCCGCTGTCTGGCTTTAACAATGGAAATCCATTGTCTCACGGTTCTGGATGCCAGAAGTCCGATGTGCAGGTGTCGGCTGGCTGGGCTCCCTCTGAAGCCCGGGAGGGAGGGGTGTGTCCCAGGCCTGTCTCTTGGGCTCGGAGATGGCCATCTTCTTTCTGTGTCTTCATATGGTCTTTCCTCCATGTCTGAGTCCAAATTTCCTCTTTTTAATAAAAACACCAGCTTTATTGGGTCAGGGCCCATCTTAATGACTTCAGTAAAGGCCCTATCACCAAATATTCTGAGGTGCTGGGGGTTAGGACTTGGGGGTGGGGGAGTGGTAACAGGAGCCCGTGAATTAACTGCTTCTGCACTATGAGTTTGAATACTTCAGTTCTGCTCATTGGTCTTGCTGCTTCTGCTAGCAAAGGGGTTTGTCTTTCACCCATGCTATTGGCCACGCCATTTATTCCTGAACTGTGACGGCCTGGATAATTTCAGAAACTGGTAGGGTGATGATCGACCGAGCTTGACGTCGCAGACACCAAATCTCAGTAAGGGGACATGGCGCGAGGCACAAATGAAAGGGTCCAGATTTTAGGTGCACCTGTGTGTACCAGCTTATGGCCAGGAGCGGGATTGAAAGGACTCCGAGGTGTTATCTAATAAAATAGGAGCCAGTCAGGATAAGCCAGAGAAGAAAGTTCTGGAAAGTTGCAATTCTGGGTCATATAAAGGCAATAACGTGACCCATGTCACTCTTCCCACGTAAGGACAAAGGGAGAAAGCGCCAAAGAGGAGAGAGATGGAGCGATCTGGACTGAGGGGTGGAATTCGTGGGGAACGTGCCCGGAGGTGCGGGTAAGGACTTGGCTGAGGGGCTCAGACAAGCTCGTGCAGGAAGAAGCCCTCGTGGGGCCCCGCCCTGCGGCAGCACTGTGAGTGGGGGCGTCATCGTGTTTATCCTCTCCCCCAAACCTCTTCCTCTCTCGGCCTGTTCTCTCCAGCATCTCCCCTGCTTCACTTCCCTGGAGTCTCAGCTGACACCAGGTGAAACGAGGGCTGAGAGCAACCATCTGTGCCAGGAGTGTGTGAATTTAATCACGAACCTCCCATGGGTGGAAATGCCTCCGGGTGCAACGGGGAAAGTGGTAGGCACCGGGGTCCGTGTGTTTGCTCGTGAGTTTCTTGTCGCGTGCTCTCAGATCACAGCCCTGACGACACTTCCACAACTTCACATCGGCGGAAGGCTGGCTCTGCCTCCTCTCTAGCAGCATTTCTAGAACTTGCATGTGTGTGTTAACCACTGAGATCTTGATAAAGTGCAGATTTGACTCAGAGGCTCTGGCCTGGGCCCAGGCTGGTCCACCGACCACATTTCAAGGGGCAAGAGCCTACGGGTCGATGAAGTGTAAGAAGTCTCAACCAAAGCCCTGGTCTGCTGCTCAGGAGCGCAAGGCCCAGTGGGGGAGTTCCCAGGTCAGGAAGGAAGATACCCCATTTGGATACTGCCATCACCTGAGCTTTCACTAGCTCCTGTGGTCATCAGTAAGGTTTAGAGAGAAGGGAAAAATAACAATAGCGTTCTTAATTGGATCCGTGAAAGAGATACTGCATTTCCACTGATTAAGGCAATTAAAGGTGCAGACGCTGCTGCTCAAAAGCTGACATCTTCAGGTGTCTCATAACAAAAATTAATACCACGGCTAGCTGTGCCACCTAGTCATGCTGTAAAGTAAATTAATTACTGCAACCAAACTAATAATAACAGTGCAGGCAGAGTTGTAGCAATCTTGTGGCTTGCCATTGGAGACTGAGCAGGGACTTTTGCCTCCCTGCTACCCATGAGCACAACCCAGCAATTGCTGACTGTGACATTTCTATTGTATGGTTTATGCTAAATATGCATATCTTAATTGCATTAGTCAAAATAATTAGCTAATATATTTTTGCATAATGACGAGGTAAGCAAATATCACCATAGCTCAGTGGTTCTTGCATGAGTAAATTTGGAAAATTAATAGACTCCCAATTTCCTAATTATCTGTCTTTTATTCCATGCTCAAACAAAGAAATGCTACTGCACACTCCTGGGCATCGTGTAATTTCGTTTGCACCTTGAAAATTTTAAAGCACCTGTGTTTGTTTTCTCCTCCTGCTTTGGCGGGCAATGATATAATGACAAATACAGCTTCTTCCTTGTACCAGGCTTAAATTGAAATGTAAAGGAAACAGTGAATCGATACATTTAAATTCCTATGTGTCAGAGGGGGCTTGGATTACAAGGCATGATTCATGCCTTGGAAAGTTACTGTAACGTTGAAGCAGTGGTCAAAGTGGTCTTTCCAAAGTGACAGTGCACAGCAGTTGCCTGGGTTCTAGTTGCACGGTGACATCTCTTCCTACTGACCTTTCCCTGGAATCTAGCAAGCTTCCCATTTGCACGTCTGATGACCTCCCAGTTCGGCTGAGCTGTTTCCCATTCCTTTACACCTACAGGCCATTGGGACCCCTCCGGCCGCTGAATGCAGCACTTCCCACCCAGCGGAGGGCGGCAGCTGAGAAGCAAAGCTGGCCGTTTTGATGGAAGTGCGAGGTGGACCACAGCCGATTCCCTGGGGCTCCGTGTAATTTCTTTGGGCTTGTGATTACGAACCAGGCCAATATGCTGAGCTACCCTACAGGGTAGTGTGCTTTCACGGAGCCTGGCCGTTCCTGCCGAAGGTGTCAGCTCTTCCTCCCTTTTCTTGAGGAAGCACACCCTTAGCAGGTGAATGTGATGCACAAAGTAAACACAAGTCTGCCCAGGAGGGCGCCCCAACAATATACTGACATCCGCTAAAGAGCCCAAAAGCACTTTTGCCTTGTGTCATTCGATGGCAGGTTTCAGGCCACCACTTAGAAGAAAGAGTGTGCTGGGGCCTGAAGGCCACCACATCTGGAGGAAACCCTCGTGCCAAGCCCGAAGCCACCAGTCTCGCAACAGGCAAATCGTTTAGGGGAGAAAGCAGCTGGGTGAGGATTTCCCTTAAGTTTCTGATGAGTCTTTAGATTTCTAGTGGCTTCTGGGAAAGCCATCTGCAACCTGATAAGAAAGGAAATCTTCACTGATGTCGCTTTGCCTCTGAACAAGCTCTGATTGGATCGAGTCCGTCGGCAGGTGCAGCGCTTGTCAGGACTCCAGCCTTGAGACCACTTGGGCTGCGTGTCAGTAAGCCCCGGGCAGGGGTCTGGAACGGGCAGCAGCTGTAGGCTGTCACATCCTCACGTTGTGCACTCACTGCCACGCTCACCTGCAAACCGCCAGGCACCGTACAAGGGAGTGTGTGGAAAATTTGTTTTCATGTGTACATGTGAGTGTAACAGGCTTTAATTAAGATGAGAGAGATGGAAGACGTGCTCAGTGGTGTGTAGGAGGCCATGGAGATGGAGCATCCGATTTTTGTAGAACAATAGCTGATACAAGGTGAATGAGCTTGAAAGCCAAACTCGAAGGGTACACCTTGGCCATTTCGAAGGAGAAAGCTACTCACAGTCAACCAGGCAGCAAATCGCCACCAGGGCAGTGAACCTGGGAGGCAAAAGGAGAGAGAGAGCTAGGGATGGCCACCCAGAGGCAAAAGACTGAGGAATGAAGGAAGAGAAAGAAAGGCCACAGGAGGATAGTCCAAGAGAAAAAGTCCCAAATTCTCAAGACAATTATGTAATGAAAGAAAGGTAATTAGAGGTTAGCCCAGCGGACAGAAGAACACAACCAACGCTGAGGTTCACCAGAGCATGGATAAAAAATTGGGGAGAGAGGGTAGAGGACGTGAGAGATGAAAGAAGTAGCTGCCCAATCGTTACTCCGCACCACGCATGTCCAACCTGCTGCCCAGGACGGCATTGAATGCGGCCACACAAATTCCTAAAACATTATGAGATCTTTTGGTGACTTTTTTTTTTTACCCATCAGTACATTGATAGTATATTTTACGTGTGGCCCAAGACAGTTCTTCCAGTGTGGCCCAGGGAAGCCAAAAGTTTGGACCCCCGTGATCTACACGGTTCAGCTTCTGATACGAAGAGAGGCCATGCCTCCATCTAAGTTACAGAGAGCCTTCTATCTGGGCTAGAAGTTTAGGGCAAAAGATGTAGGACATATTTCCCACCCTTTTCTTGACTTCTTGGAGTCCTCAGGTGAGGCAACTTCTTGCATAGTACTCAGGTATTCCCCCTGGGCCCCCATAGGAATAAGAAAGCATCTCATAGGGGATATGGCAGAAGAGAGGGCACGTCACTGCTGGGATTAAGTTAGGAAAGACACGGCAGCTTCTAACCTGGTTTTTCTCTTTCTCTCGGATCATTCAATCTGCGGGGAACCCAATGCCATGTGGTAGCAGCCCTATGGGGTGGCCCACCACATGGCAAGGAACTGAGGCGTCCTGCCAATAGCCGACGAGGCACCAAGGCCTCCGGAAGATGGCTGTGTGAATGAACTTGGAAGTGCATGGAGACGACTGTAGCCTCAGGGACATCTTAGGAACGAGAACTAGCCAGCTACGATACCTCCGAATTCCTGACTCTCTGAAGATAAGAAATGTTTGTTGTTTTAAAACTGCTAAGTCTGGGGGTACTTTTTGTGCAGCAACAAAGAACTAAAATGACGCTTTTGGGGACTAAAAAAAGAAAGCCTCGCACGCATGAAGACCGGGGGCACAGAGCAGGAGGTGAGGGCGTGGCAGAAGATCAGGCTGGAGCGGGAACAGGTCCCATGTGACTTCTTCGGCGTAATATGAAGAATTTGAACTGATCCTGGCCCAGTCAATAGCTGGCAGCCCGTCAAGGGTCTACAGCTGCTGAAGCTGATGGCCAGAGAGTCAGTTGCAAGAAGCCATCAGTGACTGAGTCGCTAACCTTTACATGGGAGGTGCAAGAATGCTAAAGGCATCTCCTCTGCCTTCAAAGAGCTAATACTCCCGAGTTATGTGGATAATTGAAGAATTTTTAAAAAACTCGAATTACAGATTAGAAATAGAAGGGAGATGTCTCAGGAAGAGAACATGATTGACATGCAGATCCCGCCTACTCGAAGCGTGGTTCATGGACCAGCAGCAGCACCGGCAGCCTAGGCCCCGCCTCCTGCCGACCTGAAGCAGAACTTGAAAAATAACCAGATCTCCCTCCAGGTGATCGACCCAAAGTGCTGGCCAAGTTGACTTGCAAAAATACTAAGTGCAGAGCAGGGATGAGCAAAGATTTTATGAAGGAAGAGGAATGTTTTGCACTGTAGAGATTGGTTTCGTCGTCTACGATGAGCCTGGTGCTTTTGGGCATTTGTAAAGCACACTTAGAGGTCCTCTGTGTGGGGCAGAGAAAATGCGAGAGCTCCCAGATTCTCCTAGCACTCCCCTACTACGAACTTAGGATCTTGGGAAAGGGGGAGGAGAACCCCGATGCCCTGAGAAAAGGGACTTGTATCAAAATTCAGATCGTCTTTTTTTCTTGCACACAACTATTTGCGTAAGATTTGGGAAGGCAGCAAGGCAGGAAATGAGGGAGATGGAACTCTTTAGGTACACGCTATCCAGTGCTTTTACAAAAATACAGGTTAACTAGAATCCTTCTAGATTAACTAGAACTAGACTCTTAACAAGAATCTTCCAGTGTCTGCAAAGCCGTTAAGCAATTCCAACTTGCTCGTAGAGCTTTCCTGGCCTTGCGTGGACTGAGGGTGGCTGACCCTTCTATTCTCCTGCTTCTCATTTCCTGCCCTCAGCTCCACCCATTCGGGCGTGGCCACGTTGATTGAAACCTTTTCCTTCTCCACCCAGTAACTCTGCCCCAACTGTTCCCTCTACTCATAAGTGCTTGTCACCTTAGTTTGCATACCCTTTGGTAAATTTGACTCTCAACCCACACGTCACACATCCTTGCTCTCTATTGTCCCATGGTGCCTCACGCCCTGCTCCCTCGCAGCCCTTATTATGTCACTGTAGCCAAAGTTACTGTGCGAGACTCTAAGTCCCTGGGAGCAGGTAGCTTACGGTGTCCATGTGTTTCCGATCCTTATCGTCATACCTAGGGCATAGTAGATGCTTAAGAAGTATGAATTTAATGAAAATAAAAAGAATAAGTGAACGTATGAATAAATGAATAATGAGTGAATGAAACCAGATTACGGAGGGCCCTGAGTGCCAGGCTAGGGTGATTGGAATTCAGTGTGCAGCTAGCTGTTGGAAGGAAAATGCAGTCATAGGGTGTAAGATGCACGGAATGGACTCACATGTTAAAAAGCAAAATTAAAGATAAAAAAGAAAAAGGAAACACGGGCACGGAGAAAAAGGAAATTTATTGAGAAAAACAGCAGCAAAAAAACCCCTGCAAAGGCATTTGTAATAAGAAACGACTCCTTGCATCGGAGACGCAGGCAGTTAGAGGTGACAGGTAGGAGACGGGCTTTCCCCTTTGTGTACCCATTGGCAGGCTCTCCGATCGCCTCAGTGGACCGCACACGTCACTAAGCGAAGGTGGCCTCACAGGGAAGGTTAGCTGTGCCCTGATGGTTTACAGGTGCGATTTCAGATTGCTGTGCATTTCCTCTGTCATTTCCGAGCTGTTTCTTAGGTTACCAGACATACAGAGTGCAAGCAGAGGAGGCGCTGTGGGATGGCATGCTGACCAAAGGGGTACCCTGGCTTTAGGTCAGCACCTGTGGGACATTTGCTTGTGGGACAGGCCTTTGCTTTGGTGGTTATGTGGACAGAGCCTTTGAATCGCTTCTGCTTCCTTTGTTCACTGATGTTGCCGCAATCTTGGAACAGCTAAAGGTATACACGTAGCAGACTTTAAATTGCCTTGGTTCAACTTTGAGTCGGCCTTCGAAGTATTTATGAAAATGTAATAATTAGAGCAAAGAATAAAGTCAGGGTCTTTCATTATCGATTCCAAATTTGGGGGAACATGCTGTGATTTTGGCAGAGGGGTTCTGTTTGGGGGAAGCTTGGAGAGCTCTCAAGACAGCATTCCTAATATAGAACCTGAGTTCCTGCTGGAGCTTCGACTGGATGTGGAGTTCTTAATTCAGGTCCCAGTTTTTTCAGAATGTTATACTGGGCTGTTAAGCAGCTGCTGTGTTTAACCACAGATGCGAGTGCATTTTATGGACCTGACTCCTGTGTGTGTGTGTGTGTGTGTGTGTGTGTGTGTATGCACGCGCGCCAATAAACAAACATGTATATACTTAAAACCAATATTGACACAGTGTTACAATGGAAATCTTTGCAGTCAAATCAGGAAATTCCAAAGTTACATTTCCTATAACAGCATCCTTTCAGTCCCTTGCACAAACTGCATATTGGACCACAGCGATTTAACTCCAAAACACATGAGGCTAGATTACCCCAGGTCTAAGTGGGCGAAGTAGTCCTTTCTTGAATTACCTGATTTTCAAGGTGCCTTAATTTTACCTCTTAGCTTCACATTAAACTGAACTTTGATTTTGAAAGGTAGAAGAGAAACAAAGAAAGAAAGCAGGAAAGCTGTTCTCACTATGGATCCAAAAAGGAGACATGCCTACTTTTACTCGCTGGTTAATAATCTTTGCCCAAATGGGGGCTAAGACAGCAGAAGAAACGCTCCCCGTCTTCGGCTCAACACTTATTGTTTCGACCTTCCCCACTCAAAAATAGGAAACCATCTTTTCTTCAGAATTGGCTTCCATTCCCTTCCTTAATGAGGACCTACAATCTTGCCAAATTTGAAGTTCACAGCTTCAGTTCATTTTTGAATTGCAGAAGCACAGAGAAAGCATTTTGAGATATGGCTTTTTTTGTTTGTTTTTTATGATGGAAAAGATGCAGTTTTCCCTGTCTAGGTGTGAGGTGATAGTCTCAGATACATCACGCCTCACTTCGTAGACTTAAGCGAGTTCCCCAGTGTCCTAAGGAGCTGGTGACTCGCAGAGGGGGCTCACGTCTGATTGTCCTGTGTTCTCTTCTGGCTGCCCTTCCACTCGGTTCCCTTCTACGGTGAGTCCCCGGGTGGAGCTGTTCGTCCGCAGGTGTTGACAGGCTGGGAGACGGTCTCTGGGACTCAGAGAGCTGATGCTTACCTTGGTGCCTCCCCCACCCCTGCCTCCTTTTCCCTTTCAATTCTCCTGCTTATTATGTCTCTGCCTTCTTTTCTCCTGCTTCCAAAAATCTTCTGAGAGTTGCCAAATAATAAGAGACAAATTGTGCAAATTAAATGTCAGGAAGTGGCGTCTTAGTAAGTGAGCTTTCCGCCGTCCCTGGTACAGCCGACTCCCCTCCCTCCACGCCAAACGCCTCTCCCAACTGAAGTTGGCTTTGTGAGTTTCTTCCTTTTTTTTTTTTTTAAGTTAAAGTATGACAGCTGCTTATTTTCATTTTTATTCATCTGGTGAAACTAGACAGGGCCCAAAGAAGTCATTAATGTCCACTGTGCAAGGGCTCTAGGAAATGCGTTGAGGGTAGAATGCACGAACAGTATTGTTCACCATATGCAGACTAGAAACATCCTTATGTTCGGGGTCCATGGGTAGGAGAGGGAGTGCGTTATAATTAACTGTATGGTACATATGGTGGACGAGAAAGTTTACTCCTTGGAGACTAGTTTACTTATAAAATCAAACAAACAATGAAAACAGAGTCAGTTAACAATGGCTCTATCAAACGTTGTCCTGGAGTGCCCGTGGACCATGGAAGCCGCTGGGGTCAGGAAGCACCGGCACGTCCAGGCCCCCGCTTTTCTGGACAAGGCGGAGCAGGATGCATTCGATGAAGTTAACAGAGCCACTTCTAGAGGGTGGCAGAGAGAGAGCGAGAGAGAGAGAGAGACGCAGAGAGAGAGAGAGAGAGAGAGAGAGAAGGAGAGAGAGACACAGAGACAGACAGAGAGAGACAGAGGGAGAGAGAGACAGAGAGAGGGAGAGAGAGAGACGCAGAGAGAGAGAGAAGGAGAGAGAGACACAGAGACAGACAGAGAGAGACAGAGGGAGAGAGAGACAGAGAGAGGGAGAGAGAGAGACGCAGAGAGAGAGAGAGAGAGGGAGAGAGGGAGAGAGACACAGAGACAGACAGAGAGAGAGAGAGGGAGAGAGGGAGAGAGACACAGAGACAGAGAGAGAGACAGAGGGAGAGAGAGACGCAGAGAGAGAGACACCCCCGGGGGGGGGGGGGCTTGATTTGTCACTAAACTCCCTCACTGTGGCGTCACCAACGACCACCAGAAAGTCTCTAAGTGAGTCCTTCCTTCAGAGCCCATGCTCCGATGGCCACCGGAGGGTCGTGTACTCCACCCGCCAACAGCTGCGTCCTGGAGCTGCCTCTGCAGGGACCAAGCAGCCACGAGCGCTGCTGAGCGATCTCCGGGGGGACACGCATGCTGCGACCGGTAGCGTCCGTGACGCAGGACCCGGAGTGTTTTCGCCTTAGTGGGTGTGACCGTCCTCAAGTCCAGACAAGCCCCCGTGCCTGTCGGTCACGCCCGCGGCCACGACAGAGCGCGGGCGGGCCTGGGGACCGCCGCGGAGGGTCCGGTCTGGACGAGCAGCGGGCAGGACGGCCTTCGCTGGCGCCGCTCACGTCGGAGGCCGTGCGGACGTTTCTGGAAAGGCCCGAGCACGGCAGTAGGCCGAGTGCAGCCCGCCCTTCCGCACGGATGGTGATACGGTTCGTACTCATCCCGGCCCGTCGGTCGCTTGCTCCAAAGCCTTCCGGGCTCCCCGGGGCCCTTGGGAAGGAGCTCCAATGCTTATTTAACCAGCTGCTGTGACCCTGACCTTGGTGTTTGACCCTCATCTTCCTTCCGCCCCGAAGGAACGCTGCACGGCCACCGCATTGGCGTTTTCATCCTGGACGCCCCTCCCCCTCCCCCCCACCCCACCCCCCACCGGTCGAACGTGGGAAGGCGTCCCTGCTCCGCGGCTGGGGAGTCCCGAGCAGCTTTTGGCACTTGGGTCGCAAGACGTCCCCTGTCGCTTCCCGGCTAGACCGTCGTGATCGCTGCGCAGTCGGTGCCCCGGGCGTCGCGTGCCCTGCGGAGCCCCTGGCATGGCGCTTGGTACAGCGCGGCGGTCGGGTTGGGACCCGTCTTCGTGACAGGCGTGAAGACCCCTGCGTGGCCGGGGGACGCGCGTCGGCTGCTCAGGTCCCACGACTCGGGAAGAAGCACCCCCTTCGGGTCCCTCCGATGGCTTTCACAGCGCGGGGAAGAGAAGTGCGTCTCGGAGCTGCCTTGCCCAGGCCCCGGCCCTCCTCACCCCTGTCCGGCAGCCTGTGTCCCCCGGTGACCGACGTGTAAGTCCGAGGGCTTTCCAGGGCGAGAGATCCGGGGGGCGTGGCCAGAAGCCCGGGAAGGGCCGGAGCGGGAGCAGCCCCGTCTGCAGTCTCACTGGGGGCTGGGGCGATGCTTCTGGAGAGCGGGGACCAGCCGGCAGGAGCGAGCTGTGCAGATCCGCTGATGCGGGGGGGGGGTCTGTGGGTGTGGGAGAGGGAGGGACAGCCTGCGGGGCGCAGCCGGCTTAATTCCTCTGTTCTGCTGCCTGAGCGTCCGGGGCCATGGGAGGGGGCCGTTCTCCCCCCGACCACACGGTGGCCGAGGTCTGCGGTGCGGCGTCACATGCACGTGCCCTTCCCTCCAGGGAATCCGCTCCCACAGGACGGTGCAGGGTGCAGAGGCTGGGCTCCCGGGGGGCCCACGTGCCGGAGAGGGGGAGGGAGGGACAGGGAGGGAGGGAGAGGGAGAGAGGGGGAGGGATGGAGGGA
>PVJL010012761.1:0-35496 GCA_004026885.1 Lyroderma lyra | reverse complement strand
GGTGAGGGCAGAGAGCTGGGGGAGGTGAGGTGAGGGCAGAGAGCTGGGGGAGGTGAGGTGAGGGTAGAGAGCTGGGGGAGGTGAGGTGAGGGCAGAGAGCTGGGGGAGGTGAGGGCAGCGAGACCTGATTTTTGGTTACATGTGAGTGTGAGAGAAAGGGGGCCATTCAGCATGGCTTTTGGCTCTGTGACTTGGGCCAGCTGTGGTTGGTGGTTCTATTCTCAAAGACAAGGAGATCAGGAAAGAGGGTTGGGTGGTGACAGGAGTTTTTGACATGCTGGGCCTGAGATGCTTGTGGGAGGTCCGGGTGTGGATGTCCGGCGGGGAACTGGCTCTGCGAGCCTGCAGCCCAGGAGAGGGGTCTGGGTTGGGACTGTCATTTAGAAGTCGTTGGCACAGGGGCAGTGGTCTGAGCCTTGGCATGGTTAAGTTGTCCATGGGAAAGAATGATGAGGGAACTGAGTCTTGGGAAGCCCCTATAGTCAAGAAACAAGCAGAGAAAGGAGAAGTTCCAGTAAGGGCGAGGGAGCAGTGAGAGAAACGGGGAGAAGAGTTAGGAGACAGTGGAGGGGATCCTAAATGGAAATGGGAGAACATTTTAGACGGATGTTGTGCATAATATGGTCAATGTAGCAGAAAAAGCAACAAAAAACACTGAAGAACACTCCTGTACATGGGACTTAGGAGGTCACACATCACCTTGGAGAGAGATGCTTTCGTACAGAGAAGGAGGGAAACAAATCCAGTGAGCTAAGGGGTATGGGAAGGTGAGAAAGGAAAGCCCTGAAGGCTACATTGAAGAGCAACTGGGTGATGTTCATGAAGAGGGGCGGAGAGATAGATGATTGATAGATGGGTAGGCAGACGAGGGATCAATACTACAGTATTTAGAAGGGATGGAAGGTTGTGAGACTCTTCCCTAAGATAGAAAACACGAGTGTGTTAATACACTGAGAGGCAAAAGTAAGTGGAGGGAGAGGTTGAAAACTGCAGCAGATGTTGGGGCCGATGGCTGAGAGGGGTTGGGGGAAGAATGGACACGTGGACGCTTCTTGGACGGGAAGGAAGGGACCACTCACGTGGGGGAGGGAGTCAGAAGGTGGGGGTTTGGGCATTGAGTGGGGAAGTTTACATCCGATTGACTCATTTCTTTTTTCAATGAAATAAGAATCAAGGTCATGTCTATTAGGAAAGATGGCAGAAGGGACTTAAATGTTGGCTTTGCTGCTGAGGAAGATGGGGAGATGGAGTTGGTTAGAAAATGGCAGGAGGGTTGCTGATCCCTGAAGGGTTCATCCAAGGCTGGCTCTGGGCACTTCGTGGTCCTGCACGCATGGGGTCTGTGAGTGAGGGTGTGGTGACACCCAGCCACTGGGATGGGGGTGCAAAGCGAACCTCCAGCTGGCCCAGCCTGTGAGTGGGGTTGGACGTGCAAAGCCAACCAGCATTGTTCTCAGTTATTGACACGAGCGTGGCCATGACCAAACTGGCTTAATTGCGAAGAAAATGACACACAAGGAGGAAGGCAACAAACTGGCAGAAAAAGGAGGAGTCCAGAGTCTGGAGATCATGATGAGGTGCAAGAACGGGCAAAGAGAAAGAGCTGGAAAGATGGGACATTGGGTCAGAAAGCGCAGGGTTTAAAATGTCAGAGCTGGGACCGTTGGGAGCCACGGCAAGTCCAAGACGTGGCCATCAGAGTGTGTTGGCGAAGAGCAAAGACAGTGACAAGCATTTATATTGAGGTCAAGGAACCAGAAAGGTGCAGTGCCCACTGGACGTGGAACACCTCTGGGACGATCCCGGGTTGTCACGGGATAGGCCACGAGGCAGCAAGCGCGAGCTCGAAGGGCCCAGAGAGCTCAGAGAGACGAGCGTCGCTGTGGCGGTGGGGACCTCCCCAACTCTAACGGCAGGATGCTTGACGAGCGTGGCCTTCGGAGCAGAACAGACGGGGGCGGGGAGGGTCCCTTCCGTTTTGCTCCGTTGCCTGGTTCTGCCCGGCCCTGAGCCCGTGGGCCTCGGCTTACTTCCAGGAGGAGGGGCAAAGCGAGTTATTTCCAGCCGACGGGGCAGTGGAAACTTCGACAAGAGTGTCAGGGACGTGCCCAAAATGACACCAGCGGCGTGCTGACCTCAGCCTGTCACTTCATCTCCCTCTTGGTGCCCGCTGGGCGTCCCCTGTCGCCGTGAACCTCCTGCCGCAGAGCTGGGTCAGCACGGGCCTCCCGAAGCACGCCCTCCGGAGATTTGGCATTGAGATGTGACGGAGGGACGCGGAGGGGAATTTTCCCACTTGGCAGAGCGGTTCGAACATCAGGAGGGAATGTTTGTCCTGCACAGCAACGAGAGGTATCAAATCATGACTTCTTCCCCTGCCTTCCAACTCTGTTGCTATTTATGTAGCTGCAAGGGCTCCACAATACCTTTTGCTTGGAAAGGGCCTTCGCTCCCTTAAAGTCCAAAAAAAAACCCCCTCTATTTTTCATTCCAGAAGGAGACATCCTTGGTCCCCTTTGCACTTCCCCTTTTTAAAAACTATTGATGTATGTGTGCATTTACCTCCCACCGATCTGACCCCTACGTGGGCGGGGGGTCCTGGGAGATTGGGGCGCTACTGTTTCGTTGATTTGAGAATTCTCTAAACATCTCCAGCCCCTGGCGGGCGGCAAGTGTGTTTGTTGAATGGATAAAGTGTGTTGGTTGAGTGCATGCATGAGTCTTTTGCACAGGACTCTGACGTAGGTACTTTGGGGCCTGAATAACTGACAGGAATTTATTACTTGTCTGTCACCCACCGTCCCCGGTGATAAGGCAACACAATGGTAACAAAAAAATGGATCAGGTCCCAAGCTCGTGGGTTTAACCTTGACTTTGCCACGAGCTGTGTAGTGTCAGGGATCTCTTCAGATCTCTCTGAAGCCAAGTTTCTTCATGTGACAATCCAAAGAAATAACTACCTCCTTTGTTCGATTACTAGCAAGATTGAATTGGACTCTCTGTGGTCAGGTAACTGAAATATAGGAATTGGATCAATTAAGACTCCTGTAGAGACAGCCATCTACCCGTCTTTGGGTCTCAGGGCAAGTATCTCTGAGCTGTTACACTAATTAAAAAGTGGTTCCTGGCCCTGCGGGCAAGCTTTTCCCGCTGTACGGAATTCACCTGGGGTGGATTTCAGGAGTAAGACCTAGAACGTGCCATGCCCTGACAAGACCAGTTAGCTCAGATGCCCATGCAGGGGACTGAAGCCATGGAGAGAAGTCTCTCTAAACTGCAGTCCATCCTGTCACGAGGCAGCAGTCTAGTTAAGAGCATGACAGAAAGAGCCCTTTCTAGAAAGGGGGTGGGGGGGACACGGCAGTGGCGGCCAGACCCCTCGAGTAACAAGAAAAGAACATGGAAACTTAACATCTTTCGAGTGTTCACCAGGCTCCAGGCTCTGTGCTAATTGCTTCCTATGTGGAGGATTTTTAAATGATTTAACAACAGCCCTGGAGAACAGGAATTCAGGATACGCCAGCTTTGAAATGACCTCTGAGTTCTCAACTATATGAGTACAGATTGGTTTGTTCAAAGCTGCTTTACACCAACAGAATCAGAAGGAACTGGAATCAGTGTGGACAGACACGTTCCAGGACGGGACAGTCTCTGGGCTAACAATAGACCGTAAGAGGCAAGGAGTCAGGAATTCTGTCTGTTCCCATCCTGGGATCGTGAGTGGCAGGTGATAGGTGCGGAATACAGGATGTGATGTTTGGAGCTGTAATGGCCACTTTGTGTCTGCGAGGAAAAGAGAAGAAAACTTCAGGGAAGGAATCTCAGAGCCCTGACACATTTGATGTGCCAAATTAACTCACTCCGGGACCACTTGCCTTCATACCTCTTGCTCTGTAGCATAATTAAATGTCCTTGGTTTTGAAAGTTTTTCTTCTCCTTCCCTCCCTCTCTCCCTCCCTTCCCCCACTTCTTTCTTTTTTCCTTTTCATGACCAGAAGCATCTTAACTGACCCAAACTCTAAATATGAGCTTGGGTTGGTCACCGAACATCTCTGTGCATCACCCTCAGGTTCTTTAATGAAGCAACACCTTACAAGAATGGTGAAGGGCACCTATTTCTTAAGGATAAACTATAAAACTCACGGGGACCCTTGGGCTGGTCTCCCCAACTTTAGACAAACTTGAGAGTTGGATCCCCGGCAGTGCGGGTGGCAGCCTGAGCCTGGGGAGAAAAGTTTTGTGTTTGCTTTGTCAGGGTGCCACGTGGCACTGGGTGCCGGGGCCATGTTATGGGATCTGTGCCATCTCGCTGACCCACCCACCGATGGCCATGGCTCGTGGCAGGCCAGTCTTGGGGAGAAAAGCATAGCTGACATTCTTCCCTCTCCTGAAGAATGCTCTAAAGAAACACACCTGAACCGGTCCCCTAGGCATTCTCCCCGTCTTCTTTCTATCAGATCTGCCTTCTCTCAAACCGAAATCGGGGTTTGAAGGGGGCACTGGTGTGTTCTGAGGCTTTATCGATGATTCATCAGAGAAGCCTGTGAGTTGAATGAGCGTTTAGGTCAGATACTCAAGGAGTGTTGGTGACTTGGCCGCGTGTGCACCTGTATTTCACGTGGGGCAAGTAGCCCAGCTTCCAATTTTTCAAACACGTTAGGCTGACAGGGGGTTGGCTGTCTGGGAAGAGTCATTCCATCCCAACAGTTATGAGATCTCCCCATTATCTCCTCTGTGGTGACCCCAAATAGCAAGTATAAAGAGATCAGACAAAGCCTGAGATCCATCTGAGCAGCGGCTGCGGGATTTATTAATATTGGACCAACGGGGGCCATGTTTTCAGCCCATTCTCCTGGAAGAGAGGAACCCCTCCTGCTGAGTCTTTGTCCCCGTGGCCTGAAGGCCACTAGACTGTCCAGAAAGGAGTGGGCAGGGGGTTCAGGTGGGAGACCCAGAGAGCTGGGGCCCCTGTGGGCACAGGCAGCCTGGGGGAGGCACACCGGAGGAAGCAAAGAAGCGAAGCCTTCCCCGGGCATTTGCTGGGAAAGTCAAGGGCGGAGGCAGGAGCCCTGGGGCAGAAGCACATGCACGTTGAACCCGCACCAGGATGACGGCTGTAGCTTCACGGACTACCAGTTACCACACACGCTTCGGGGAGGCGGGGCTGGACGCCCACCTGCGAACCCTCTGCACCCCCTCTACGCTTCATTGACATGAAGCTATGTCGTGGAGTGTACTTCCAAGTTCAAGTTCAGGAAATCGTAATCAATTGGAATTGATCTCTTGGTCCTGATAAATCCCAAATCCCGTTCCCCTTTGGCTACCATGACGTGTGGGTATCTGTATTACGTCACCTCCCCAGGGCGTTTTTATTGTTTTACGTTTTCATTTCGAAACCGCAAGCTTGTAGAGAAATGGGAAACACAGTACAAGCAGCACATCCTTTTCCTAAATGGCTTGAGAGTTAAGTTTTGAGCATGATGTCCCATCACCGAGAAAACGTGTGGGATTCAAACAGCACACTTCCTACATGGCTACGCACACGTGACTCCGTCCCATGCAGATCTAGGCTAAAGGCCCGCCGTAATGACATTAGCCATGACACATCACACCCACTTAGCCCAGGGCCCCATTCAAGTTTCCAGTTGTTCCAATAATGGATCCAGCTGTCATGTGGTTGTCATGTCTCTTCAGGCCCCTTTGAACCCTAACATTTTCTCAAAGTCAAGTCTTCCACTGACTTTCATGACAGTGGAAATTTTAAAGATGATAGGCCAGCCCTTCCTAGGCCATCTCTCAGTTTTAGTTTGTCAGCTGATATTCTGAATGGTGACCTTTAGGAGGTGCATAGGGGGCAAGCCTGTCACAGAAGCCATGCTGTGTTCTCATGGCATCCTGACACAGGACACATGGCTCTGAGCTCGGGACGAAGGTAGAGCTGCTGGACTTTTCCATCACAAACCTACCCTTTCCCTGTGTAATTCATAGTTTTCTCAGGTGGAAACGTATGTTGAGACTATGCAAATGTTCTGTTTCCCGTAACAAAGTGCAACTTATTTGTTCTTATCATGATGGACTCAGGGATTCTTCTTTTCTTAGTCATAAGCCCATTACTTCATTAATTTTATTGGGCAGAGTATCCCAGATCTGGGAGCCCCTGCAAGCTGACTTTTGGTCCTTTTGATGTGTCTTCACCATTTTTTGGAGCCCTTCCTTGATTGATGGCACAGTAGAATGGTCCAGGCTCACCTTGTACTTTCCCAGCCCCAAATTCAGCTATTTCTCCCAAGATCCCTGGTGTCCTTTAGTGGAGACCATTGTGTGGAAAGCAGACGTGGGAACTAAGGGTGCTCACTACTACTGAGTATTTGCTGCCCCCAGGCCCTCTCAGTGGGTGGAGTGTCTACAACACACATGCACATGGGTACCTACAATACATCCGTAAGTATTTCTGCGTCTTTCCATCGCTATTGAAAACCCTCAGCTTACATCATCCCTAGGTCCGATCCAACACCAGGGGGGTCGTTCTAGCTCACTCCCTCTCCATACCCAGAACTCCCTTTCCCAGCAGTGAGAAAGTTGGCTTCCATTATCCTCAGTACATTTACTCACTTGACCAACCCCTTTGTATGTCACCGAAATCCCCTCCACCCAATGCCCCTCCAATAGGCTCCAGCACCCCAAGCTGGCCGTTCCCCATGTGTAGACACCCTCCTCACCCTTAAGGCCTGATACTGGACCCTGGGTCCCACTGGCTCACCTGGGGGGGCGTATCTTCTGCCCCCTCCTCCCGGGCAATCTCCTTGCCCCTTCCTGTCCTCCATCACCAGTTTCACCAGGCTAGCTGGGCTCTCTGCTGGCCTTTTTCCACATTGAGGCTCCTCCTTCTCCTGGGACAAAATGCCTGGGAGCTGTGGGGCTCACGATCAGGGATGAGGAATGCCAAGGCCACTGCTGTGGTCCCCAGCTTGGCTGGTCTCAGGCCACAGGGCCGCATCCCTTGTACTCCTGGGGCCAAGCTCATCCTCCCAAGGTTTGGCACAAGAGCAGGGCCCACCACTTTGCATGCTGAGGACAGCCCTGTCCCCACTGGGGGATTTGAAATTATTCTTTGAAAGCAAAGGGCCCCCTGACTCGGCTACCATTGTTATTTCTGCTTTGTGACACCACACGTCACAGACTCCCCACCCCTCTCAGACATGGCCTCTGTATCAAGACCCATTGCTCTCACGGCTGTTTGGTGACATTGGAGAAGGGGACAGAGAAGGTATCACTGTGGGGTGATGAGCAAGCAGGAACGTCACAGAGAAAGGATCCAGGGTGCCATGGGGACAAATGGGGGCTTTGAACGCCAGGTTTGGGGTTTACGTGCCTCCCCAGATCTTGTTTGGTTGGAACTTGACACAGAAGATGGGGACAGCTGGCTTTGTTGTCCGGGTCATAGGGGAGGCAGAACATGGCTCGTTGGGGGATCCGAAGGGCCAGGGCCAGAAGACTGAAGACGCCCCGGGAGGAGTGCGGCGTGCGTGGTGGTGTTTCCTCGCCCCGTCCCATCCCTCCTCGGCCCCAAGATTCTTGAACGATGCAAACTCTTCCCGAGAGAACACAGCGGCACGGTCATAACTTGTTAAGTACCGTAATTAAAATAGTTCTCTTATTAACTTCGTGATAACGCTTCTCCCCCCTCCTCCTCCAAATTACATGTTAGCATTTTGTTAATTAAATTGCCAGTTCCAACAGAACTGCTTGCTAATGCCATGAGGTTTACAGGGGGCCCCCTTCCTGGGGTTGGGGGGTGGGAAGGTGGCTGGGCAGGTCAGACAGGTTCTCGTATTTTCTGCTGGAAGGTTGAGAGAAGGAAACAGAAGAGATCTTCACCAGTCTCTGCCTAAATAAGGGGGCCGGATTTCTCAAATAAACATAAAGGGCGCTCAGTGAAATGTGAATTTCAAATATACAACCAGGTTTTGTTTGTTTGTTTGTTTGGGGACAAACATACTGATGCCACGGGACATACTGATGGCAAAAACCGATCTGTCATTTTTCTGAATTTCAGACTGGGCGGAGTGCCCCAAGTGTCCCTCACTTTCTTCTGCAACCCTGCCCCAACGTCTAGACCTTGGCTCATGATTTCAGAGGAGGGAGGTTTCCCACTCTTCTTTCAACATGTGCTGGTTCTTTACTTACCGAATTAGCGTTGGAGGCAGTTTTCATCGTTTTGGTCAGCTCCTCAGTTCACACCATCTCAAAAGAGTCTACAGTGACATGTCTTACGAATACTGGCATGATGACTAGTAGAGATCTATTGACCTGTTCATCATTGAAATAGTGTCTCCGATACACTAGGCGTTGTGCGAGGTGCTAGAGACACGGAAGTCAGGAAGACATGCATCTCGAGTGCAAGGAGGCCAAATCCAGCCTGTGACCTTGTTTTATAAATAAAACTTTATTGGAACACAGCATACCCATTTGTTTACTAATGTTGATGGCTGCTCTCACCTACAGTGGCTGAGTTGAGTAGTAGGAACTATGGCCCCCAAAGCCTAAAATGTTCCCTTTGGCCCTTTAAGAGAACGTTTTTTGTCCCTTGACTTAGAGGAAGAACTAGTCAACAACGTGATGTAAACCAAACGTGTGGGGAGCATGGAGGACAGAGAAGCTCCGTGACAGTGACACTGGAGCTGGGTTTTAAAGGACTTGTCAAGGGTGGGAAGGAGAGACAGGGTAGGGTTCTAAGCAGAGGGAGCATCACACACGAAGGCACAAAAGAGGTCCTGGGGCTATGGAAGGGGTAGGGTGAAGGTAGGAAAAATATCACGGTCTCAGTGTGTCAAATATTTCCACACGTTCACTTATGTAATGCATACAGTGGGCCCCAAAGTTACAGTTAGAATCCCCATTTCGCACACGAGTAGCTGAAGGCTCAGAGAGGTTAAGGAAATTGTCCAAAACCCCACTGAAGGGAGAGCCAGGGAGCTGCTGACTCAGAGCATGCCCATCCCAAAGCCCGCGTTCTAGGCTACGTTGTCACTCCTACACAACCACCAGCTCCTGGAGGGCTGGATGCATATCATTCTAGAGCAAAGTGTGCAGCTGGGATGGTTTTGCCTCTGAAGGACATTTGGCAATGTCTGGGGACAGTTTTAGTTGTTATAGCTTTGGGGGTGGTGCTATTTTCATGTAGTGGGTAAAGCCAGGGGTACTGCTAAACATCCCATAATGCACAGGGCATGCCACACAGGAAAGAATTACCTGTCCAAAGTGTTATTAGTGCTATGACTGACAAACTTTGCCATGCATCCTTATGCTCAACATAGGCCAATAAAGGGGTATTCGGTAAAAAAAAGTTATGTGTTTAGGAAAGAAGGCAGAGTTCAGAGTCGGTAGTGAGTAGCGTGTAGGGTGGGAGATGGCACAAGAAGGAAATTAGAATGGGGTTGCAGGTGTGCAAGGACTGACATAAAGGAGTTTCATTTATTCTAAAGCCATGGTGAAGGTCAGCGAGGGCTTTTAGTTCAGGAGACTGACCCAATTATGTGGGTTTGTTGAAGACTTACACTGACTATAATAGCCTGAAGATGAGATTCAGGTGGGAAGACCTGCCAGGTGGCCCCAAATAAGGCAACGCCAGTGGGAAGAGAGGTGGAACAGTTCCATGAGCGGTTAGAAGGTAAACTCAGCAGGATTTGGGTGTGTGGGGCCAGAGGAAGGGTCCCGAAGGTGCTCATTGGAATGATGACAACACTGACCGAAGGAAGGCATGTTGGAGGGTAGACCAGGTGTGTGTGCAGAGGTGGATGGTAGAGGTGGGAGGGAGGAGGACGTGGGATGTGCTAGTTTTGAGGTGGCTACAGGCACCCCATGTTCCCATGGAACCATTTTCAGTAAGCCAATGGAGATTCGAATCTGGCACTTAGACACTGAGGTTGGAATGAAAGTATTGATCTCCGCATGTGTATTTTTCTCATTGAGATACATTCTCCCTTACACAGTTTTGCCCATTCTCCCTGCCTAGACCCCAAGAATGGAGATGATGCAGGGGTCACATGCTCAGACAGGACTGGGTTTGAATTCTGGCAGCCCTGTGTACTAGCTGTGTAATATCAGGGTGTTATTTTGCTCCTCTGAGCTGTAAAATATTCTCATCTATAAAATGGGGATAATATGAGCTACCGATGAGGTTGTGGGTGTAAAACACACAGGACAAGAACCATGGAACCATGCCTTCAGTAATGATAGCAATTTAGTATCTTACTCTCCACTTTCAGCATGCACACACACACACGTGTGAGCACATGAATGCACACATGCATGCACGCATGCGTGCACACACACAGCCTCGTACATCTCTGCACTGACCATCTGTCTTGAGATTCTTGGCTGAAGGGTTTATCTTCCTCAAAGACTCTTCCAGGAAGGGTCTTGGGCCTGGTAGTCTCTGTGTCCCCGGCTCCTAGCACAGTTCCTGGATCCCAGGTAACAATGTTTCAATCACGAGGGTTCCAGTGAAGGTTGAGTGACGTGACATATATACAGTCGCACAGCTGGTGACATGCAGAGCTGCGGCCTCCTGAATCCCAGGCTCGTACTCTTTACACTATTGGGAGTTTGAACCGTCTCTCATCGTATCCATCAGCAGAGAATCCAGACAGATGACAACCATGATTAGCTTGAAAACACACGTACTTAACTTCGAAGGTAAAGCCATACTCTCTACGTTTGGCTTCGTGCTGAGGTGAGGGTAAGCTTGCACCCCTGAAGCCTTCCCTAGCGAGACGGCGACGGGAAGAGGCAGGTCTGAGATACTGTCAAACTCGGAGCGTGACGGTTAACAGGGTCTCCCCTTGGGTCGGGCTTGGCCGTCTTCAAGGCTGCCCCTTTGGGACTCTGGACACTTGGAACTCACTCTGAGCTCTGTTCCCGACTGAGTCATCTTGGAGCACATCTTGTCCCACCCGGCACATCCGCTTCCTCCTGCCTGCCCTGCAGGAGAGGGCCGAGCCTGCATTCTGCGGGTTGCTTCACCCACCTGCCTTCTCAGTCAGACACCTACCTGTCCTCTCCTGGGCCCCTTGTCATCCATCACGGGGCCTCATGCCCCAATAGTGTCCTCCATCAACCTGATTCAAACAATCAACGTAGTAAGTCTGATGAAACAACTCTACGAAATCCTTCAAACAACCTTGAAAAGCACGATATCATAGATTTCAAAGCCAACCCAGTTATGCTTTTCATTCCCCATTCGTTCCTCTTTGATCACATGATAATATAAGCCAGAAAGGGGCAGGAGCAGAGGCTCTGGGTTTAAATCGGTGGATATTTATGGAGTTTTTACGACGTGCTGAGCACTGTGCTTGCTTTTCCCTCGGGATTCTCAACACGCGGCAGAGCATCTGTCTTTTCCTTGGGACTTAAATAAGACATGTCCTGGTGCCCTGGAACTGGCACACTGTTATGTAGGTGTGTCCTGCCCTGAGCCCCAGGGAGCTCCTGAAGCCAGAGTCGAATTCTGCCCTCTCCTCGACTTTTAGGGGGATCCAGTTTAGGATGCAGAGCACTGCAGAGTTCTAGGACTTCCTACCTCGGCGCCCTGCGGTGTCTCATCGGGCAAGGAGGCTCCCCTCTAAGACTGCAGGCTCCTTGCTGTCTGACCCCAGCCATCTACGCTCGCTTCAAATTACAAGTGGGACTGGAAGCCAAGAGCCAGCCAGATGCATCATGGTTCCCACGAAGGAGACCAACCAAGCTGGCAGCCAGCGGGGCTTGGCTCCGGGCGCCCAAGGAGCAGCGGATCCTGAGTAGGTGACTGTGTGTTTGTTTCTGCCAGCAGCTCCTCTCCCTGCAGAAGGTACGCGGTTCCTGCACTGCTTTTGTATTTACAGATGAGCAGGGTTGTTGGTCGGGGGTGCCATTGGTGGGGGGTTTGACGCGTGATTTAATTGGCTGCATGTAAGACGGGGACACCGCCATTGGCTCATTCCCTTTAAGTTCTAATGCACCTCGCTCTGTTCTGGAGTCACGGAAGGCACCGTTGATCTGAGATGGCACTTCTAAAAGGGAGAAACTTTGGTCCAAAATGGGACCAGGAGAAGGATCTGGAAGGATCACATTCTCAGTCTAACAGCTTTTCTTCTCCTCACCACCTTCCTTGCTTCCCCAAACACACACTAGACCTGCAGTTTGGTTTGTCAGCTACCTGATATTCCCGCGGTGGGCAGGGGAGTGGCTCACCGTGGAGCACCCTGGATCTCGATGCAGGTGGCCGCCTCTCGGGTCCTGGGCGAGGGCTGGCTCTGTGTCAGGAACTGGGCCCTGGGAGAGGGGGAGTCTTCATTATTGGTTATTTTGTCGGTACGCGGACACCTTGAAGAGGGAGAGTTGTCTGTCCCCTGATCCTGTAGTCACTCATTTGCTCATTGATTCATTCATTCCTCCAACATGTGTTTCAGTCCCCTGCATGCAGACCAGGCACAGTGCTGCCTCCATGAGGTGTGTTGGTTCCCTAGGCAACCCTGGTAGAGGTCATGGGCATCGCTGCCGAGCAGCCCCGGATGGAAGTCAAGAGGCCAGATCTGTCTTTGCTGGGTGACCCATCACTGGGATTCACACTTGTCCCCAAGGTGCATCACAACTCTGACACTCTGTGTCTGCTTTGTAAAATTTGGGGGGACCTGGATGCACGTGCCAGGACAAGGCGGCCTCTTCTTCCTGCTCCTGGCAAAGCCCGAGGCCCCACCCGAGGGGCCAGCTCTCTGTCTGCCCCCTGCCTTAGCCTCGTGAGGTCCCCTCCTCCTTACTGCCTCTCCTCGCAAAACTGAGGGACAGGCGAAAGCGGGGTGCAGAGAGCGCAACAAAACGCACCGAAGCCTCCCGACTCCCTGGAGCGAGTGAGAACGATCAGGTTTCGACCTGAACAGAAACACGCCTGACGTCGGAGCCCAGACGGGTGTTTGCTGTCAAGTCAGAGGTTGTGGTTCAGAGTGAGGAGCGACTTCTGTACACATCGCCATGGCAACGCTTGGGTAACCAGCCCGGAGGCCTCAGGACGGATGTTATGGGACAGCTTCCTCTCTTCTTCTTGTTTTTTTTTTTTTCTTCCTTTCCTCCCTTAATATTAGTCTAAGGTAAAGAAAAGCTGAGCGGGATTAATTGGCTCCCCTTCAGGGAGTTCTCACCCTGGGATATATTTGGCTTTGAAACTGTCAGTGGATATTCAGCTTAGGTGACAGCCCAAGGCATTCTGGGATCCTGGAGTTTTTTGATAACTGGAGGGTGTGATTGGTGGTTCATGTTGAAGCTAATTGATGATGATGCTAGAGGAGATGTACGTGTGTGTGTGTGTGTGTGTGTGTGTGTGTGTGTGTGAGAGAGAGAGAGAGAGAGAGAGAGAGAGAAAGAGTGGGGGGAGAGAGAGAGAGAGAGAGCAAGGTGGCGGTGACTCTAATTTGGGTGTCCATTCTCAGATGCCATCTGCACATCCTAAGGTCCCTCCGTAATGGAAATATCCAGTGACATCCAAGTTGTCTTCTGTACACTTAGCCAGAATTTGAGCCATTGTCTAGCCAGGGCTCCATGATCACACAGCGCCAGGATCCTAGAACACCAAAATAAACTTCCTCCAGAGAGACCCAGCACAGACACAGGGGGTGAGTTTATACCCCTCATCCCTTCTAGGAGTTGGCACGAGAGACATCCAAAGGCTTATCTGGGAAGCAATGAGTCTCTTGGACTCCCCTGGCTACTTTACTTCATTGACCTTCTGACCTGGGCTTTCGGGCTGCATACTTGAAGCACCTAGCTCATGTGGGTGCAAAAAGATTGCCCAGTAAAAATTGACAGAGGGGTTTCTAGAGCTCATCTCCTAAAGATGGGTGGGAAGCAAAATCAGTAATCTCATTTGCAGATACCCGTGAGCCCTGCGGGGGAGGGCATTGGGGGAGGGGCTCCACTCCACAGCTGCAATGGGTAGAAATTGGTGGAACCAGTTCTAATTATAGATACGTGAAGTATCATTTTAATTCTTTAGCTGAAGAACTAAGGACAAAACATTGAAAAGGTGCAATTTCTACAGATGTGTACCTTCCATTTACAATAGACAGGAGCCTAGAAGTCCAAGGTGTAGAGAGAAAGTTTGACATGGGCAAATTTGAAATATGTTTGAAGAGATCGACAGAGGAACTCCTTGGTGATTCCTTTGTAAAGTACATTGTTTCTTTTAATTTATTTGTTACCCAGATTCTTCTGCCTAAGGTTGGCATAGAATAGAGTGTCCCATGGCTTAGGGCAAACAAAACAATGGACTCGGCCTGGATAGAACTTGGAGGAAGCAGTAAGGTCTTTGGCACCCACATATCTCTCCATCGGAGACACACTTAGCATTTGGGGGAATGTGTGGACATCTTTTATTTTTTATATTTTGGTCTTTAAAGTAGCTTAGGTCATATTTCTTCTGTATAAATAAAATGCACTTGTCAGAAATGATTCTATGCTTTTGTATTTCAGAAGCATCTACGGCACAGTGACTCCTAAGAAACCAAGAGTTTCTATAATCGCCTTTAATGTATTTCGACCCCTACATCTTTGAGAAACTTAAGGTTTTTCCTTTCTGCCATGTCTGATCATAAACCCCAGTTTGATATTCAGGATTTAGTCAGCAACTTCAACAGGAAGCAGGAACAGCAGCTAACCAGGAGAAGACGGCACAGTCCTGGACAAGAGACGGAATAAATTATCTGAGCCCGGAGCGTGACTTCCAAGTCCAGGTTTGAGTCAGTATGGATGTCGCAGGACACTCTGGGTTTAAAGACCTCGTGGCCTCTCTCCCCGGGATGCCCCGGGCTCTGATCGATTTTAACGCAACTCGGCTCTTGGCCACGCAGGCTTGGAAGCCAGAAGTGGACTTTTCGTCCTTCGATTCTGAAGGAAACTGGAACACATCAAATTGCTTATTAAAAAATGAAAAAGCCCAGGGTGAGGTTCCCTGGGGTGTGGTGCAAGGATTGTACTGGAAAAAGGAAGGACGTGGGCCAAGCAAAGCCTGCTGAGAAATGCCTTCCAGCTGGATTGGGTTCCTCACAGTTTCTCCGGGCAGGGGAGGGACCCACGCTCCGATAAAAGGTGGCTCGTCGCCCTCGAGCCGCAGCTGGGCCGGCAGCCAGGCCGGGGAGAACAATGACTTCCTCGCTTTTCAATTCGATTATTAGTTCTTATTTATTGGAAGCCTGTGATGCATTCAGCCTTGCAGCCAACATGCAAGAAGAGGCAGCCTCGTGGGATTCATCGTTTCCTATGAACTTTTCCCAGTTTTCATCAGCCGAGTCAGCGTCTCACTGGTTAAGAGATGTTGGACCAAATCTCATCCGATCACCATCTAGCTACGAACGTGGCTCTTCCCCTCTCTGCCCCCCCAACCCCCAGGTCACACTGGCCCATGCGTGCCCCCTGCACCTCTTTCTGCATCTACATCAATGAGGCGACCTGGTCTATTTCCTTTAAAATGCCTCTAGGATTTGAGAGCTTCCTATTATTTCCTGGAAACAAACCATTCTAGTGTTTAACATGATGTTTTAATGAGCGTTAGGGGTAGAAGGAAGAGAATGGGTCAGGGGCATTTTCCTCCTGTTTGTTTCTAGGATTTATTGTGCATCTAGTAATTAGATGCAATGTTTAATAAGTGATCTCACTCACTCCTCATGGCCTTCTTCTGAGACCGGCCACGTCACTGGCCCAGTTTTACACGTGTGGAAGCAGAGGCCGAGAAAGCGTGTGTCTTCCCACCGCTCCCCGGGACGAACCCCTCTGCACAGCTGCTCTGAGCCCCGTGTCCTAAACAGTCAGAAGCCGGTGGAGAAGTAGGAAGCGGCCTCTCCATAGCTCCCCCGGGTAAGGAACTGGGAACTGAATGTGCCTGTCAGGTTTGTCAACATGCTTCTAGTGAGAGGTCTGGCACGTCAGGCTCTTCGACGCTGGAGGCATCTGTTGAAATGCACGCCAGCGGTGCAGTGAAAAGCCAGCCCAGATGCACCCAGGGACGGAGCTGTCAGCCCACCTGCTGAACAAGCTGGTGGCTGTCTGAAGATTGGGCAATCTTACCCACTGAGTCCAGCTGGAGCCCCTATGGGCACCTCTTCCCGGACACTGTGCTACCTGAGGTTGACCTAGTGGCGAGTTGTTTCGACTCCTCTACTGGCCCATGAGATGAGCTCGGATGAACCAACTTGGACACGAGTGAGTGCTCCAGGGGTTTGCAAGTGAGGCCAAGGTTTCTGCAACACACGGATGTTTCCTCTCCTGGGGTTACAGTGGGCAGTGGTGTCCAGCCTTTTGGCTTCCTGGGGCCACATTGGAAGAAGAATTGTCTTGGGCCACACATAAAATACACTGATACTAACGACAGCTGATGAGCTAAAAAACAAAAACGAAAAAGAAAAAAAGATCCATGCATAATTTTCGTAATGTTTTAAGAAAGTTTACGAATTTGCGTTGGGCCAAATTCAAAGCCGTCCTAGGCCGCCTGTGGCCCATGGGCCACAGGCTGGACAAACTTGGAGGGTATTTCATGGATGGCTCCCAGGGGTCCCTGAGAAAGTCAAAGTAAAAACAATGCAGGGTCTAGGCAGAAGGTGCGCCCATTTTTATTACGAAATTGTAAGCATGTCATTCTGTGACATAACACTATTTTCACTACTTTAGGAACAGCGTACCTTCTTCCTGACCCTGTACATAAAGTGAAGTTTCCGTACACAAGAGGTGTATCGTCACACAGATGAGTCAAACATATTGCCAGGTCTTGGGTTCTCGCTGGGCATTCAATGGGATTTTAATGGAGGAGCAAGTTGGATGGTAGTGGGGGGCGCATTTCTTGTTTTCAGAAGGGGTGTAGATCACCGAATGAACTGGCAGGGACTGGGGTGCCCAGAAGGTCATTTCTAGATGCTCATTTTCAAAACAACACTTTTGTGCAAGATATAAGTGTCGTTAGATTGCAATCAGGAGTGCACGCAAGGCAGAGCCCAGGTGTGCTGAGATCCTAGAGGGCTGGCCAGACTCGCACGTCCTCCCTGAGCAGACAGGACTCTGTCGCCACACTGAGAGTGCTGCACCGGAACGGGACAGACGGCACAGTTTACGCCAGCGGTCTACTGCTCTAGGACAGTCCTGACAATGCCACCCAGGTCTGCCAGTGTTGGGCTGGTGGTATACAGAGGTGCTGGTTCTGACGGACTCTACTTAGTTCTCCATCTGCTTACATTATGTCGGGACACACCTGCGATTTGCCAGTATTCCTCTTTGTACGTGTCCCTGTAGACTCTTCCGTCCCAGATCCCCTCTTGATGCCATAAGCACTTTAGATGGTGAGGTTTCCTTTGAATTCCTCCCAGTGAACCTAATGTGAGCTGCAACAAAGTGTGGTGTGTGACCAGGTTTATTGGTAGCCGGAGATTTTTTTCCCATCTGCTGGGAAGTCCCCTCGTCACCGCCATGGGAGCTATACCTGGGAGCGGCGTTTGATGAGTCTTGGACTGATAACCGGTAATTGTCTCCGTTCTATGTCACTTAAGGAAACTGCTGAAACTTCTTAAAGTTCACTTTCGTCTTTGGTAAAAATTAAAGGGTCATTTACGATGGGCACGCATGTACCGAGCGCTGTCTCTGTACGATCTCGTTTAATTCCCACGATGACCCCAGAGGTTGTGCTGCACATTTTAGGTTTGCCTCCTCAGGTCCACGCTCTACTCTTTTTGACCGTGCTCTGTGCCTGCAAGAGGCTGAGCTATGGGGACGCCTTGCTTTTGGGCTTCCAGTTGGGTTCCTCCAGGCAGGGGAGGGGAGACCAGTGAGCCTTGCCTTACTGGGTTGCCGTGTCCAGCACACCTGTCCACTGTGGCTCAGTGCTGCTGTTAGGGTGCGTCACTCTTCTTCTGGCTTCTTGCCTTTCCGTCCTGGCTGATGCCTAGGATACCGCACCATCCCCACTAGTTCCTTTATTATACTCTCCTTCAGTCGTCCACGTGGAGTGTGCCGTCTGTTCCTGCCAGACCCAACTGATACAGAAGCTGTAACTAAGGAGATCCCACTTCCCAGGCAGGGAGACGGAGGCTCAGAGCGGTTCGGCAAAGCAGGCCAAGGGGCCGGAACTCACAAGAGGCAGACGAGGGGTTTAAATCCAGGTTTGTCTGATCTCAGAGCCTAATGATTGATGACTGTCCCCTAGTGTGTTGGCAGCCTCGGACAAAGGCACCATGGGGAGCATTGCTCTGGAGTCCTGTCCCCCCAAGCTTGGCCTCCCACCAGGGGGATTGGTGGACCCACCTGCCTTCCCATTCCAACGTCCTTGGGACAAATGACAGGCATCTGTCTGGCAGATGATCTGGTCTGGAATGCAGACCGTATCAGGGTGCTGTGAAGCCACTCAAGGAGTGACTGAGCCCGCCCTCCCTGACCCTGTGTCCCCTCATCTGAGGGACACAGCTCTGTGGGGCAGGGGATTCGCAGAGCTGCTCACCCCGTGCTGCGGTCCTTCCCGAGAGCAGCGGGCACTTCCAGGAGGAAGCAGGAGGTTGGCTCTAACCCTGCCCCACGCTTGTCCACAGCTGGGCCGCAGAAGACGTCGCTGCCTGTGACGAAGAGGATGTTGGGAGCTTCCTGGTCTTGTGCATTTCCACTGTGCCCTCCTCTCCAGGGAGGCTTCCACGCCAGTGCCCATACTCGCCGGGAACACAGGGAGCGGTCACAGGTCCCGTCTGCGAGAGTGCGAAGTGCACCGGCCACTGTGCTGAGGTCTAACGAGCATTCGCTCACTCAGTCTCCCCAGCTCTGAGCTTCGTAGAATGATCCCCATTTCACAGGTGAGGAAACTGAGGCTTAGTAAGGAAGCGAACATCCCCCCAGATGTGCATTCCTAAGAAATGACAGCACTGGGATTACAAGCCAGATCTGTCCTCACGCCTCAGAACTCTGGCTAATTACTCACAAGTCTGGGTCGGATGCCCGGCACTTAGGTCTGCTAATCCGCGCTTGTGGCTGCGGGGGAGATGCCGCCCTGACGTCCCACCGCGCCTATCGCCTCGCCACCCAAGGAATTCCTCTCCCTGTGGGATGCCTTCTCCCCCCGCACCCCGTCCCCCCTTTGCTGAGGCTGCTTTCTTGCCAGGTCCCTCTTCTCATTGTGAAACGGTTTTCTCTCTGTTGCTGCCTGTCTCGGCCCTGAGGCGAGAGGCCCTGAAATTGGTTTGCGAGCGTTTGCCCTGACCTGTCTGTCGCCTCGCGCACCACACCGGGGGCCGCTTTGCCTCTCGGCTTTATTAATCATTTCAATTTGACGCTGTGTGTGCTTTATCGGCTCCACTTCCGCCCCCGCGCTGCTCCCATTCAATGATGTTTACTTTTTTTAAAGCAACACGGGAAGCGAAAACCTAGTTCTCGCGCCAGATGTTAGAAAGAAAAGACAAACACTCCCTAGGCACATGCACACTCACACGCTCCTTTCTGCCTCCAGTTTCCACACACACACACACACACACACACACACACACAGGAGAGAGGAGCAAACCCCCGGTTCTCGCTTTTAACAATGAGCAAGCAGCCCGGATGTTGTCCTGGGCTAGGAGGACTCGTACAGCAACGGGTCTCACACGTCAGTGCACATGCAAGCCACCGGGGGTCACGTGAACATACAGGTTCCGATCAGTAGGGCTCCGAGAGTCTGGGTGTTGTGCCGGGGAGCACAGCGAGGTGACACTCCAAGTGAGGTTTCACACACGCCTCCACGCCTCTCTGACGTCTCTGCGTTGATCCTCCTGCCGGGGAGCGTGCCCTTGCCCCGGGAGCTCTTCTGGGCTTCCCGGCCAGGCGACATCTCCCACAGGTGCTGCGCCCACCTCTGCGGCATCACCGTTTGGGCCGAGGGCCTTTTCGTGGTTTAGGCTGGAGTCTCCCGGCTAAGCCCTTGCGAGGATAACAGTTAGTTGTCACTGGCTGGGAGACAAAAGAAATGCATTTTGCTGGAGCCAGTTTTCCTCAAAACGCTAATGGTACCTTTATCTCCTGGTAATTAAAGCTCTGACTGATGAATGCGTAATTACGCATAAGCCGGACTGAAATGATCGCCTTGCTCTTTCATCTCTTAGCTTACTTCACGCAGAGAGGTAACCGTCTCGGGCGTGCTTCAGAGGGAATAGCTGTTCCAGGGTGTCTGAGTCGGGTGGAGTCGTCGTGGGGGCTGGCCGCGCCACAACTCCTGTGCTGTGTGAAGGCCAGGGCGCCCGCCGTGTTGCCGGGAAGTAGTGGCTTCGGGTGGCAGCAGGGGCACTCGGGATGGCGCAAGGTGGGTCAGGATTTGCCAGACTGTTTGGAGGTTCAAGCAGCGGCCCGTGGATCTGGTCCAATTCTGCCTCTGGGTCAGTGGATGACAGGGTGCGGCTCTGTCTCAGGTTCTTGGGCCACCGATTTCCCTTTACCCCTCCCTGTTTGAACACAGGCCAAGCCTTCATTCCCGCTGCCCCTGACCGTACCTATCCTGGTATCGCTGGGTCTGACTGACTTCAGGCTCCTTTCTTCCTGGGCAGGTGCTCATGGAAGCAGAGCAGGGTGCCAGGTAAACTTCTGTTCTCAAAACACCTAAACAGAAAGAGGCGCATCCAGTGAGGGCAGAAGTCATGAGTTCTAGACGTGGACTAACTCAACCCACAACCCCCCACACGTGAGCGAGCAAATGACAATTCGCTAAACTCTTCTGAGCTTCAGCCTTCCCATGTGTGAAGTGAAGATGCTTGTAGCCACCTCACAGGGTGAAGTAAGTGAAATACGGTTGGTTTGGGCTTAGAATTTGGTATTGCTTTTGGTATTCCTATTCTATGGGAGGCCCACCGCATGCTCCTCGGTTGTTGTAAATCAGTAAGAACTGTTAGAGTCACCACTTTTGAGGGTTCTCATCCACCTCCCCCCAACAAGTCCCCAAAAGTTGCTGCGAAATCTGAGACCCCATGGGATCCAAGGCATAGGTACACTTGGACTACTTCTCTAAATGATGGGCAATGAGTGTTTCATCTGATCACCACAAGCATAAGGACGGTCATTAGGGGGGCAGTGAGCTAGGTCTACAACTACATGATAAAATGGGAGAAATAATCAGAAGACACTGAGGAATAAGGAAACATTTGATGTGTAAGTACTACCCGACACACTCTGTTCTGTGTATTTCCACACACACTAATTTCTCTTCATCATGGTTTGATGTGGTAGATACTAATACTTTCATCTGACACGTGCAGATACCAAGGTTTAGCGGGGTCAGCTCATGTCACTGCTGACTAATCCACACGGGGCTCCTTTATCCCAATAAAGGCTTTGACACCACTGTCCTTTTTCATTTTTCAATTCACATGCATTTCCAAGACGTACCTCCCTGCCCCTCTAAGACACTCATTCTTTAATCCCCTAAAACCAGGCTTCCATTCTCAGCCCTCTCATGACACTGCCGCTCAAAGGTCTACAATAGCTTACTTCCTCATTGTCAGTCAACGATCCTTTTCCATATGGTCTTCTCTTTCTTTTCTGGCACATTCCACTGTTGACGGAAGCTCTTTCCTTAGACTTGAAAACACTAGGTTATGCTTATTTTCCTCCTCCCTCTTGGCTCCCCACCTCTCCCTCTCTGCTGCCTCTTTTCTCCTCCTCATCCTTTAGGCTTTGGTCCGATTCTTGTATCCTGTTGCTTGAAAACCCATCTCGGGTCACAATTTCAGCTCTATTCTTTGCACTTAACATTGTCTAAACTTGTATCTCTAGACTTTGCATCTAACAAGCTACAGGCACATGCATCCCCAACTGCATCTCTCTAGATGTCTCATGATGATTGCCAAACCCACAAGTCTAAAAGAGAAGTCTGCATCCCTCTTAAATTTTCTTTTACTTTCTGATTCTCTGGTTTTGCCAACATATCATGGCCCTTCAAGGAGAAATCTCAGTCCCCTTTGTCTACTCAGTATTCTGACCCTCAGTTTCAATGTAGAATCCAAATCCTATAGCATTGATTCCTGAGTCACGACCCCTTTGGAAGGCCGTGAACATCTCACATCTGGATAATTGGTATGATTCCCCAAATGCTGTCATTTCTTTCCTTAGTTCTCCAGACTAAGACACGCTACACAACAAAGAGTAGTCTCCTGGAAATGCCACTTGTATTATATTTGTCTCCTCAGAAAGCCTACAACATGAAAGAACACAAGCCTTGACTTGAGAAGGTCTCCGTGATCTCCATGTCTTTCCCACCTGCTCTGCCACTGATCACCTACAGAAACGCTTGGCTCAAGTCGAATTAGACTATGTTCTAATTAGGATTAAGTTCAATTGCCAGTTGCCGTAGAACCCAAAATAACAGCGACTTAAACTACACAGAAGTTTATTTCTCTCTCATTTCAAAGACCAAGCATAGGCAGCCCAAAATGAGAATGATAGTTCTGTTCTACCACGTGCCCAGAGACCCAGGCTCCTTCTATCTTGTTGCTCTATTTTGTGTGATGTCCATCCCCAGTGTCACCAATACAGATGAGCAATTTCAGATCCACCGATCACATTCACGGTTCAGCCAGGAAAAAAGGAGGAAAGAGTGATAAAGGTCACAGTTCTTCCCTATAAGGACATTTTCTGCAAATTGTATAGACAGCTTTCTCTTAAATCCCATTGGTCGAAATTGCATCACATGACCATATCTAGGTGCAAAGGAGGCTGGGAAATGTTTTTTTTTTTACTGGAGGGGCCATATTCGTGTTTGGCTAAGACAACTTACATTGGTTATTATATAAGGATGACATGGGGCAGTTTCAATTTAGCACACGGCACAGTGTCTGGCATAACCAATGTGCATGAGAAATAAAGCTTACTTATTTTATATCAAGAATCATGAAAATTATACTACCTTATCTCAAAAGGTTCAACTCAAGTCCTTTTGTTTTTTAAACAAAGAATTTCCTACCCATTTCAGATTAGGACAACCATTCTCTATTTTAACTTTTATAATAATACAAATACTAGGAGACACTGATGTGAAAATTAAGACAGGCTGCTTGTGACATTTTTAAAAATTGTTGAGCCCTCAGAAAAGTTAAAAAAAAATAGTACTTCACTTTCCTTAAATTGTTACCTGAAGTGATTGTTTTTTTCATAGACACATGCCCAGTTTCCTCCACTAGATAAATGTATCTCTTGAAAGCAATGACTGTGTATTAAACAGGAAGTTTCCTTTGTTTTTTTATCTTTTGCTTTTTAATCTTCTGAGTACCTCCAATGCTGCTGAATAAAAATGTGCATTTCACATCTTCCTGTCTCCTATCTTTGATGATTTTCACGGATGTCCAAACAGCTGAAAACAACCAGGAATGTGTAAGATGGGATTTTTCAGACTTGTCAAGACTGTCTAGTATTGCGTGAAGGTGTGGTCTCCCGGCAGACACACTCTTCTTTTGCTCCTTATTTGCACAAATTATAACTCCTAAATGAATAAACAAACAGTTGCTAAGTGAGTGAATGAGGGAATGCAGGGATTAATGAATAGCTATAGAGATCCAGCTTGCGATGACTGAGAAGTGACTCAGATGGTCCGTGAGAGAGCACAGACTTGGTCCTACGTAAACCAAAGGCCATAAACTATGTCTTTCAAACAGCGAGCTCACCCAGAGGCAACAGTTTGTCCTGAGGATGCTTTCCAGGGTCTCCCTGTTTTCCTGAGGGAAGTGTAAGTCAACTAATTTCAATGCCACCCCGCCCCTCTTCTTAAAGAGAATTGTATTTCTAAGATATAATATATATAGTCGGAGGCTCTGTATTTCTAAGATATAATATATATAGTCGGAAGTCTGATTGGTTATAAATGCTTTTCTTTCTTGGTCACTAGGGCATTAGGATGGTGTCCCAAAGGTAGTCAGAGAGAGCCGGGCTCCTGCAGCAATGGATCTCCTTGGTGTGGTTGTGGTCCCCTCTGTGTCGCAGCAGGTAGGAAGCACTAGCTTAAAGGTTGGAGCAAGTAGCTGCCTACTTGCATGATAAATGATAAAGCTGTGCACACTGAGTGCACTGGGCACATAAATGATCTCCACACTTCAAAACTCTTCCAACGTAGCTTTCATTATTCCGTTGTACAGACACATCCGCTGAGAATCAACAAGGACCGCACACCATCACACGGCTCCCGGGGGTGGGGGGGTGGGGCAAGTTTTGGACCCAGGTTTGTTTAACCCAAAGCTTTTTTTTTTTAAAATTCCTCTATGGAAGCCTCTCCATGAATAGTTCAATAATAAAGAACATGTTTCAGAAAACATACAAATAAGCAACTTTGCTCGAGTAGGGCTGCAAGCAATAATAATAATATCCTGGTCATTCTCTCCCTCTCCCACCGCACCTCCAGCAAATAAACTCAACACTAGATGTCCAGGACAAGTCTTATCACTGTTCCTTGTCCAGGCTCTTGAAGGCAAGACTTCACACAGTCCTTCTGAGCTTTTTAAAATCTACTTCTACTTCACGAAATGGCCTCTTCTCAAAATCACTCCTTGGCCCCAATCACCGCAAGGATGGTGCCAGAAGGCCAGCTTGCCTAAGAGAAAGCCAGTTCCCACTGAGTCAGGGGCAGCTGCTCCTCTCTTCTCTCTCTTGCTGGCACGTATTATATGTATTTTACAGCCCGTAATATGCATGTGCACCTATGACACACACACGTAATAAACCGAGCAGATAAAGTGCATTATTATGCCTTTGTCTAGATCGCCAAATAACGTACCGGCTGAACAAAGGCTCTGGGCAGAAAGATTGCAGAGTGTGTTGCCTTTTGTCTTGCTTTCTTCTCCCCTTTCCCTCCTTGCCGTCCACGCCCTGGCCGGCCCCTCCTCCCTCTGGCTGGGAGCAGTCCGTGTCGGGGCCCCGAAGCGCTGCATTCCCTCTGCCGGTTTAATCTGCGCTACCTTCTGGCATGCGGGTTATTAAGAGGAGATTGTGCGGGGCTGTGATGAGGCCTAGCTGGGGACTTTTCCTGGATACAAGGTCCTTGCCTGGGATTAACTTTGCTTCATTTGCAGTGATCCCACTGCCCCCTCGGCTGGTGTGGCCTTGCTTGGGTGGAGGCAGGCGCACGGTGAGGGCCCTGCTGCGATTGGTGAGGCCTCTGATGGGCAGCCATTGTTGGAGTAAACTGAGGAAGAGTCCAAGAACTCTAGTCTGTGGAGGGTGGAGTTGGAACAAGTCCCTGCTGAAACCGCCTGGGTCAGGGGAAGGGTCTCAGACACTTCGCTTCAAAATGGAAGATGAGGCCAAACCGCTCGGTTGACTTTGAGTGTGACCATCACGACAGGTCCGGTGCGCTAACGCATCCCGAACAGGCTGAGTCCCTTGTGTTTGGGCTCTCTCTGTTGTGCTCTCCACTCACTACCTCCAAGTCCATCTGAAGAAGACAGGCAACTCTTTTACTTCTCGTTTCTTGTCCTACTTATTTATTTCCACTGATGTTCAGATGGGTAAAAAGCAACGATGCAGATGCAAGTTTAGGTTTTAAAGCGCTCAAGTGTTATTTGTTCTTCTTGCTAATGGGAAAGATGGGAAGTCACGTTTTGGGAAGGATTTCTTTCCTGTCCATGAAAAGGGTGGAGTGGTGGCTACTTAGTAGTGCTGGCATCAGACACTGAGCCAGTATCTGGCACATGGTGAAATGGGCAGCAGATGGGGCCTCTTGGGCTAATGGGAAGTTGAGGTCATATCCCCGGGGACACTGTGACCACAAAGACCACCTTGCTTTGAATGGCCACTAGGAGCAAATGAGGTAACGGTCCCTAACCATGACAGGATGACCCGAGGAACTTACTGTGCATACAGCATCCTGAGCATCTGTTTGCTTGAGTTTAGTTTCGTTGTGAACAAATTCTGCTGTACTGCCTGGAAGGACACACGTGTGGACAGTTGAGTGGTCGGGAATTAGAAAGCTGGTGATCCCACCACAGAGGGTAAGGTCGCTTCTATGTTGGTAACAAATAGAAAGGGAGAGGGAAGGAGAGATAAGAGACGTTTCAGAGAAGAAAGAACACACCTTACTTACTTCTCTGGGAAGGGACAAGGAGAGGGGAAGAGCTTCTGTCTGGGCTTTGAGATCCAAGTGCCTGAGCGAATGGAGGTGGCGTAGAGGGCGATCGTGCAAAATCATGTCATTGATTGAAATAGGGATGCTGGGAGGAGAAGTGGGCTTGAGAGAAGATAATCTGGATAGATGAAGAGTCAGAGGGAAGTTTAGAGACTTCCCTCTATTCGTGCGAATACCTAACAGGAACCTGGGATCTGAAGGAGGAGGCTTGGACAGAGGTGTAGAACTTGACTTCCAAACACGAGCACCACCTGTCCATGGGTCATAACGGAATCTCAAAGCCTGAATGAGCTCTCCGGGGTTGGGGAGAAGACAATCACATTACTGAGCTAATCCTCTCTACTTAAGACATAAGTCATTGGTCAATAAAAGCGATGGAGACAAGAAAACAAAAACAAACAAAAGTCATGAGGGGAACTGACCATGAATTCACACTGCGAGTCCACTGGGTGCCCAGCGGGAAAGAGCGTGGGCTCTGTGTCTTGTCAACCCGGGGCGTTCCCATGGCCACACAGGGCCAGTAGGCCATACCCAGTGACCTTGAACATGGGTTTCCTCTTGATGCAAAGAGCAGGTGTGAGTGTTCCAACTTCTTCCTCAATGCAGGACATCACATTTCCTTTTTTGACACTTTTGTAGAAATATACAATCCTAATGCCTATCCCTTCCCTATCTCATGGGGTTCGAGACCCTCACTTCAGGCGTGTTTGCAGATGCCTTTAACTCATGGCATGTGTGCGTAGAACCACTTCTGTCCCTCTGGGCTGAATGTTTATTCCAGTCCATGTGCATATCCCAAAGGAAGTTGGCTCGAAAGTGCATAGGTGTTCCATGTCCAGAGGCTAATCATGTCATTTTTCTCAGTCCCAGGTCCCTTGTCTGGGTATAAAGGAGGTGGGACTAGATCTTTTGAATCTGTCCATTATATTCTCTCTTGACAGTGTTGTATTATCTATTTCCCTACGTCTGATGTATATTTGCAGCTCCCATGCCCATTATCCATACTGAATATTTTAATGAATGTTTGTTGAATGAATAATTGGGAGGTTGGGATACAAAGGCTGCAGTAAAGTAGAATATGGTTTACTCCTAAATCTCCTCCTTCCCTTTTAGCTCGGAGTTGCTCAACATCTGTTTCTCAAAATTCTGTGGGAGCCAATATCACTATTCAATTAAAAAGTGGCAGAGCATCTTCGTGTGTGTATTGGCTTCCCATCGGGAGATTGTGTGTTCTACTTACTTTGGAAAATTCTGTGTTCAGAACAGTGATGAGCAAGGCTCTGTCCCTGCAGGACGTCTCAGAGCCTTTATTGCATGAATGTATCCTGTGGATTGCTAAATCCAGGAATGAATAGGCAGTGTTTCCTGACAATATTTGACTGCAGAAAGCAGTCCCCACCCTTTTTCAAAGAAAATTTTGAGGAACTAATATTCTGCAGATTCCATTATAATATAGAATTATAAATATATCTATGTACATATATATATAGAGAGAGATGTGTGTGTGTGTGTGTGTGTGTGTGTGTTTGATATGACAACTATTGTGTTGTTGTTATATAACCTTTCAGGATCTCCAACTTCAGATGCTTTTGCTTCCCAAACGTGGAATTTGAGAGGAAAAAATTAGACGTAGGCCTTTAAGGGGCTGTAGGGTCAGGACATGTCACCTACGGCCTTGACAATGTCCACACAGGTTTTCGAAGTGTAGTTCAGGCCATTCAAAATTGTGTTTGCACTGCAAGTGTGAGGCCCTGTAAGAGGGAGGTTAAAGCAGACCCCGGGCACACCCTGCGTGCTATAAAATTACTCATGAGAAACTTGCTGTCAATTACCAGAGTGAAATAATAGGGTGTTTTTTTTTCTTTCTCTCTCTCTTTATTTAAAATACCACTTCTCAGCCAAGCGGTCATGAGAGTGCCGTCACGGCCGGATGTGCTGTCTCCCAGCAGGGTTGGGCAGGGCGCTGGGGCTCACCCAATGGGTGGATTTATGGCTTAGCTGGCATTCTGGGTGACACACGGCCATCTTGTGCCGAGCCGTAGGAGGAGAGCACCTACGTGTGTAACCGGTCCCATGTTCTTTGCTGAGGAGGCACCACGATTTCGGCCCCACCCTGGTGGTCCGTCTGCACCGCCGACCTGGGTGGGCTTTCCGTGAGCGTGCTGACGTGCCTTCCCCGGGCTCCCTGTGCAGATGCGCGGAGCGCTCCCACGGCCACTGGGAGGCTGCCGTGGGGACACACTCCTTCTCTGCACTCTCAGGAAGGATGGGAAGGAAACGAGGGCCTTATGGCAGTTGAGATTGGTAGCTCCATCTATGGCCAAAGGGAGCATCTCAAGAAGTTGCTACATTATCACATTTATAACTCCCCCACCCCATCATTATGTTCTCAACTAGCGAGGGGCGTTAGCTGAGAGACCCAAGTTCTGGCCTTGACTATTTTAACTAGATATTTGAACATCATTTCCTCTCCTGCGTCTCATCATTCTTGATGAATAATGTTGACATTTACAAAGTGCCTTCTGGCACTAAGTGCTTTCACTCACATTCAGTGAGTATGATGCTTACAACACTGTGCTTTGAGCATTATCATCTATGTCATACACAGAGGTGAAATGGGGCTCAGAGAGGGCAACTGATTTGCCCAAGGGCGCACAGCAAATGACTAAACCCAAGTCTCTGATGGGTCTGTGACCTTCTTGCTCATCACGCTGAGGGAATTGAACGTGACAGTCAATAGGTCCTTTCAGCGTTTTAACATCACCTTATTGTAGGATTCAACATCTGCTTGTAGGTGGTCACCTACGCGTGGCAGTTGTGGAATCTAGAATTCAACAGTGCCATCGGTGGTCATCTCGGCTTTTTATCCAAACAACAAGTGGAGTCACAGTTCTCTCTTGGACTGCATGCCTGGATCATCTGGTCTCGTTTTTAATCAGCCTCACTATTGATGAGGCATCTTTCCTGGAATCTTCTCTGTACTCTCTCCTGCTACCACTCAAGGCACCTTTTTGTCTTAATTTTTTTAGTTTTTTTTTTTTTTTTTTTTTCACCCATTGGAGTTTATATGCAGGTCAAGAGCTCAGTAAATGCTATCTATTTTTCATCAAGGGCTGGGGTGCATAAACTTCCACAGCCAGTGTGGAAACCTCACCTTCGATAAGACTAACTTTTCTCTTACTTTTCTCCTGTGTGGTTTCTGTCTGCACCCCCCTCCCCCCTCCTTTTCAAGGCTTCTGACATCCCAAGGTCAAACACAGACGCTGCCATGTCACACTGTTTGCTTAGCTGCGTGGGCTCCCTTGGGGTCTCTCCCTTCACACTTCCTGCCTCCCCCAGCTAGCCCTCTGAGCTGTCTATCAACGTTTAATCTTCTGTTTTGCTTCTGCCTCTTTCCCCTTCCGGTCTTGGTGTCAGTTCTCAAGCCTACGTGCTGAGAAGAAAAGTGAAAAAATCGAAAGTCTGAAATCTGATGCCCGATGAACCTGTCTAATCCTGTTCCCTGTCCCCAGAGTGATAACCACAGGATAGGAAAAGGGGAGACGGTGAGATGGGCACCCTCTCTTTTTCATTCATTCTGACAAATGGCTGTCAGCACATGTAAGGGCACCTGAAGGCCCAGATGATTACTTGGCTCAGTAGTTTGGGAAGGGCACTGACTCTCCCTGGGAAAGGGATGGCCAGGGTGGTGTGTAGCAAACAGAACCTCATGTTCTGGGAGGAGAGGACAAGCTCAAGTTCCAGTGACACGGATTACAAACCTGCACATACTCTCAACAGGTATGTGACCATGAAAATGTCACTTACCCTTGCTCTTCATTTTATCACTTGAAACCTGTAGATAATCGTCCTCACAATGGGCCTCCTAGACTGTGACATTAAAAAGTTAGACATGTGAAAAGGCTTTGAAGTAAGTATACCTCATCTGCACGCATGGGATGGTATTTGTCTGCAAACATCACTTTTGTGGGTGGAATTCTTCAAAGGGAAGTATCAGGTTCCTGGGGGCTTTCCCCATTGGCTGTGTATTCTTTTGTGATTGATTGAAACAGGCCAACTGATTTTGATTTATTTGTGCTCATCTTGTGTAATCTATTTGTATCTCTTTATAGATACAGGAATGATCTGTCACCCACGGGCCACAGGATTTATTTGAATGATCTGGTTGGCTAAGTGAGCATCCTGTTGTTTTCTTCTTTAACGTACACCTCTTCCCTACCTAGGAGCTCAGTTGGGAAGAGCATTCTTTCTCCTCAGAGAGGGTTAACTTTTGCGTCAAGGTATGTGCATAGCTAACTTCCCTTGTTAAAACCCTCACCTCTTGCTGTCATTTTGTAGCATAACACTTATCACACAGTAGGGGAAGTTTCTAGGGCTTCTTTCGTTATTAACTTTAGTTCTATTTCTTGTTATCATGAGGAGGAGGTCAAGGCAAGCTTTGTTCACAGAAAGATGACTCTAAAACCACCGGTCAATGATCAGCATGCAGTGAGACAAACTGAAGAAAGACTAGGTCACCAGCTTGTAACTGCCATTACTCACCCTGAGGGGTAAGTGTCATCCACTCATCGGATGTCCTTATTACGTAAGAAAGTCTCTGGAATCAAATGCATTTTAGCACAACGATTCTAGAGTAAATGTTTTTGAAAGAAACGAAATCTAAGCCATGTGACTGGGATATATGTGTTTTCCTCTTAGAAGACCAACACGGACATCTCTAAGAAAAAGAATAAAAGCAAACACAAACAATGGTGCTGACGTCGTTGAGGGCTGGCACCTCAGGGAACTTGTAGGGCTGTCAGCTGCAGCTCCTATTGAAGAAGGCATAACGGAAACTTGAGCTCCACCTCCTTCCCAACTCTTGTAACTCATTGCCTTCGGTTTTCAAACACACTTGCGCCAGTGTGGATGAGGGCCGCCATCAGCCGCTCGGAGCAGGCTAAACCGGCAAGACGCGAGGTGGCAGTGGGGGGGAAGGTGGATTTCTTCAGGAAAAGTGGGGGAGGCAGATGGAGAGGACCATGAGAGGATAAGGAAAATGAGGAAAGGGACAGGTCAGGAGAGGGGGGCATCCACACGGGACCCCTGCTTTCCTCAGTTCTGGTGCCTCTTCATCTTGCTGGGTGGGGTACCAGGAAGCAAGGAGGGTGAGGTCTGTAGTGTTGTTCTTTGAGATCTTCCTGACCCTTCCGTGAGAAGATGTGGACGTTCAAGGAGATGCTCTGGCGAAGACCAGCAAGGTATAGATGATCCTGGGGTGATGAGGGAAGTCTGCTTCCTGCCGCCTCGTGGACTCCTGTCGCCTTGTGGATTCCTGTTGCCTCGTGGATTCCTGTCACCTTGTGGATTCCTGTCGCCTCGTGGATTGCTCCCACCGATATGGGGCTGGGAGAGCACCGACCCTTGCCCCCGTGGATGACCAGCAAGTCATCTCAGCAGTGGCTGAGACACTTTCCTGAACACAGAGACATTAAAACAAATTCTAGGATCACTCCCTCCCCTCATGGGTCAGCAAGGAAAACCCCTGTGAGAAAGAACCAAGGGCCCTGTGCCACCCACACTGCTCCTGTGTGCAATTTCCATGCTGGATCCTTCATAGTGAAACCACGTTCCCTTCTCATCACCTCCCCCGCCCCATTTCATAGCTAATACGTGTGATCAAGCCATGCACAGCGGCATAAAGGTGGGGTAGGTGGGGAAGCAATTGCAAAATAAAGCATATTTAGTTCATCTCTAAATTAGATATAAGTGCCTCTTTATGCACTTCTGTTCAAGTGGATAATTAAGAGCAGCCCTTAAATCTCCAAGTATGAAAATGAGGTGTCTTTCTTGGTCTTTTGTTTCCATGCGGTTCAGCCAGGATTTGCTAAGGAATCACAGGCGACTGTGACCGACGCCCTTCCCCTGTCCCATGCGTCTCTGTGCTCCGTCGGGCTTCAGTGGCTTTTCCACGGGTTTCTTGCGTTGGTCTTAGATGATGCGACAGGTCAAGCTGGTTGTTGCCTGCTTCTTGAAAGCATTCCCAGATCGGAGGGGATGTCCCTGCCAGGTGGTTGGAACAGGAAGCATTTCTAGAGAGGAGTTCATGTTGGGTCTAGTTCCCATTGCCAATTAAAATCAGTAGGTAATGGGTTACTAATTCGTTGGTTCCTTTTATCACGTTGCTGCCTCTTGAGGAGTTGTGGGATGAGGGGGTAGCATTGCGATAGTTCCCGTCTGATTGGGGTGCAGGGGTCTGGCAATAGTTTGCGGAGTCATTGGCCCCCAGTTCTCTTTCTCTGATCTAATATTCTGGGTCACAGGGTCAGAAGCACCTTTCCTCCTGGGTCCCTAACCATTGGGGACGCCAGCCAAGCTAACCCAAACTTCTCCTAAGTTTAAGCAGAAGAGAATTGCAGGTCATTGAGCAACTGCCCTCCCAGAGGGGAGTTCCTAATTCATTCCCGCCAGCTCGCTTGCCAGTCAGCTTTGCAGGAATGGGAGGAAAACGCTGACCCTTATTTTTCTAGAACACACTAAGGTGGAACATCGAGCCCTGGGCTTGGCGTCTGGAGATTGGAGCTTCAATCCGGGCACTGCCATGTGGATCTGGGAAGGCCATTGGGATTTTCCCGAACTCCCTTTCTTTACCTGTGAAACTGGAGTAATCATGCCTCCTGCTCAGAGGGAGGGTCGGTGGAAGGAGGAAATTAAAACGAGAAGTCAATGGAAATCACGAAACGCAAAACATAGTGGGATGTGATCGTTGCTCGACGAGCAAGCAGCCAGGGCGCGTAACAACTCAGACACTTAACCCTAATAAAAGAGGTGCCATCCCCCCAACTCACCCCCTAATACAGCCTCCCTCTGAGGGCTTTTGCTAGCAATGCTGAGTACGGAATCACAGGAATAAGGGGTTTTCTCTTGTTTAATACTTCCGCCGGAAGGAGACAGGCTTGAACACTGCATGGACGACCCCCTGGCGGCTTTCGGGGTACCTTCCCATGGACTTGGAGAGCGTGTCCCTCTCACTTCCGGTCTTTGCTTTCAGGGCTTCCGCTATCGGCTTCATAGCACGGTGGCTTCCAAAGATGAGCTTGTTTAGACGCCATGGCTGCTGTGGAACTGGGGGCAGATCTCGACAGGCTGGCGGGCGGGCAGGTCCGGCACCAGCCACAGGGAAGGAGCTCCAGGCCGCTGCCAGGTTTCAGCCAGTAGGAAACATCTCTCCTGGAGTTTATAACCCTGCAGAGGGGGGTCCGCGATGAAAAGCGGCGCCACGCCCTTAACACCACATTACTCATGCACAGCTCGTGGTAATTAAAGCGGCACATGCCACAGGCAGTTCCTCTTGCTGCCACTCGCTCGGGCAGCAACCCTGGGACACCCCGTGGGCTGGAGGGGGCGGTGTGTGCCCGCTGCGTTTTGGGGGTCCTACTGAGACCGGAGCTCCCGCAGTTCCGATGGGGCTCTCGCCGAGGGGCGAAATGGCCCCTGGCTTTGCTGCCCACACTCTTGCCCCAAACCGAGGGTACGTGGCCATGAGCTCTCTGGAAAGTTCAAGTTGGAGCCTGCTGAGTTTTGAACACTCCAGCAAGTGCTTATTTGATAGAAACACGTCTCCGATCGCCTGCGAACCTCCCTGCTTCCTGAGCGGGCCTCCCGAATGATGGGGCAGCCCTCACCGGGGTTGGCATGGGGTCTGCTTCATGGCCCACAGCTTGAAAGGTCCGAGTGAGGGAGCATTTCCCGAGTCCACAACACGCGGTGTTCCCGCTTAGACGTGGCCCCGTTGAAGGTTTCAATGGGACACGGCCTGCAAGAATAGTTTTTACTATTTTAACCCAAGAAAGCACGTACTGAGGACTTCCTCATGCCAGATACGGAGGAGATGAGGATGAACAAGGACAGGATGCTGGCCTTCAGGGACTCATGGTCAAGAAGGGTATGGATGGGCGACAAGTTCAGCCAGAACGTTAAATCACGTAGGCAGTGGTGACGGAGGTCAAGGGTACTGGGGACATCGACGGGGAGTGCGGCCTTGTGCGGGGTGCGAGGTGAATAAAAATAAGTTTTGAAGGCTGACTAGGAGTTTTCAAGGCAGGGGGGTCTGGTTGTCCCGGGGAGGGAGACCTGCACGGGGAAGACGGCAGGGTGTGAGGGAGCGAGGCACGTCCCGGGCGGTGAGAGCGCGCGGGTGTGATGGCTGCTCCCCGAGGGGACCCCGCTCACGGCCGGCTGGGGGGACCCCGCTCACGGCCGGCCGGCGTGTGATTCCTGCTTCCCTGCAGCAGGCGTGCCGGGCTTGCTCTGCGTGCTCGTGTGTGCACGCTGACATGTTCCCGGCCGGAAAACACCCTTGTGTCACGCTGCAACAGTGCCCAGTGTCTTTCACGGTGTTGCCTCCTGCTCCCCATCTCCGGAGATGGGGCTCAGTCTTCACGCAGCTCTTACAACCCCATGCCCCTCAGATCCATTGCCCTTGAAGGTAATGAGTCCATGTTCAAGTTCTCCCCAACTGCCCCTTTATAGCTGATGTGTGGGGACGGGATTGCAGGAGGGAGTGTGTGAGGCTCGTTGCTTTTGCTCCAGCCCCCCACTTCCCTCCATTCGCCCCTCCCGGGGTGACTGTCCAGGTCTCCCAGGGGCTCTTTCTCCCAGCCTGTGGGTCTCCAGGGGCAACCTCAGCGTCACATCTCATCTCCATCCTCCATGAGCACTGCGAGCGTCCTCGGTGGGGTCAGCACCGAGGGTGAGGAGGGTTCCTGTCCCACGTCCCGTGGGTGTTCCTGATTCACTCATTTGTTCATTCATTCATTCACTCACTCCCCCATTTGGCTCCAGGTCAAGGCTAGGGGCGGGGATTGCCACAGGGGACCAGGCAAATGGCGCCTGCATCTGTGCACTTCAGTCAGGCTCAGATTCGGCGACCTGGGTTCCCTAGAACTCAGCTACCTTCTGAGGAGCGCACCCCACACTGCAAAGCCACACGTCCCTTGGAGGGGGTGGGGACTGAGAAGCCACCATTGACCTGAAGCAGCCCCGGGTGCCAGGCAGGAGGGTCAAGGCAGCCTCTGAAGTGGGACACAGAGTCTGACAGTAGAGCTGCTGAGGACAAGGTGCCCTGGAGGGTTCTGGATGCTTTGGCTCCAAATGGCTTTCAAGCAAATATTTCATTTAGGCGAGAGACCTGGAAATCCAAGCAGCCTCTGATTTGTCCTTGGAGAAAACCCAGCTGACTCGGTCATGGGGATGGTGCTCAGCTTGCATGGATCTCAGCGTCAGCCGTGGTCCCCGCGCCTCCCACACCTCCGCCCTCTGCCCCCCCTTGGGGCGGGGGTTTCTGTCTGCTTCGCACACGGCCACCCCCCCCCCCCCCCCCCCCCCCCCCCCCC
>PVJL010012760.1:0-35517 GCA_004026885.1 Lyroderma lyra | reverse complement strand
GTTCTTCTGCCCACTTTTTAATTGGGTTGTTTGTTTTTTTGTTGTTAAGTCTTATTAGTTCTTTATATATTTTAGATATTAGACCCTTATCTGATGCGTTATTGGCAAATATTTTCTCCCATTCAGTTGGCTGTCTCTTTGCCTTGTTGATGGTTTCTTTTGCTGTGCAGAAGCTTTTTAGTTTGATATAGTCCCATTCCTTTATTTTTGCTTTTACTTCCCTGGCCTTTGAGGACAGGTTCATGAAGTCTTCCTTGAGTCCTAGGTCTATAAGTTTAGTAACCTATGTCTTCTTCTATACAGTTTATTGTTGCAGGTCTTATATGAAGGTCTTTAATCCATTTTGAGTTAATTTTTGTATATGGAGAGAGTTCATAGAAGGAAATTTATATCATTACAGGGCTATCTTAAGAAACAAGAAAAATCGCAAGTGAACACCTTAGCATCCCATCCCATCTTAAAGAACTAGAATAAAAAAGAGCAGACAAAACCCAAACTCAACAGAAGGAAAGAAATAATAAAAATTAAATCAGAGCTAAACCAATTAGAGAACAGAAGGACAATAGAAAAAATTTTGAAAGAAAATATTATGAAGAGCTGGTTATTTGAGAAAGTCAACAAAATTGACAAACCCCTGGCTGGACAAATGAAAGGACAAAAGGAAAGGACACAAATAATCAAAATTAGAAATGAAAGGGGAGAAATTACCACTGATACCACAGAAATACAAAGAATTATAAGAAAATATTATGAAGGACTTTATGCCAGTAAATATAACAACCTAGAAGAAATGGACAAGTTTCTAGCAACTTATAACCTACCTAGACTGAACCAAGAAGAACTGAATAATCTAAATAGACAAATCAAGAGCAAAGTGATTGAAATGACTATCCATAATCTCCTTAAAGGCAAAAGCCCTGGACCAGATGGTCTCACCAATGAGTTCTATCAAACATTCAAAAAGAATTAATGCTTATCCTCCTAAGACTTTTCCAAAAAAGTAAAGAGGAAGCAATACTTCCTAACTCAGTCTATGAGGCCAACATTACCCTAATACCAAAGCCTGGTAAATACAACACACACACAAAAAAAGGAAACTGTAGACCATTATCTCTGATGAACACAGATGCAAACCTCCTAAACAAAATATTAGCAAATAGAATACTACAATGCATCAAAATGATCATACATCATGATCAAGTGGGATTCATCCCAGGAGTACAAGGATGGTTCAACATATGAAAATCAATCAATGTGATATACCACATAAACAAAATAAAAGATAAAGATCATATGGTCACATCAATTGATGCAGAAAAAGCTTTCGACAAAATACAACATCCATTTAGGATCAAAACATTACATAAAATAGGTGTAGGAGGAAAGTATCTCAACATAATAAAGGCCATATATGACAGACCCTAGGCTAACATCATACTGAATGGGGAAAAGCTGAAACCTATTCCCCTAAAATCAGGAACAAGACAGGGATGCATCCTGTCACCACTGTTATTTAATATAGTACTGGAAGTTCTAGCCACAGCAATCAGGCAAGAGAAAGGAATCAAAGGTATCCAAATTGGGAAAAAAGAGGTCAAATTGTCACTATTTGCAGATGACAAGATCCTTTATATAAAAAAATTCAAAGATTCCACCAGGAAACTATTAGAAACAATAAATGAATATAGTAAAGTCACAGGATACAAAGTCAATGTACAAAATTCAACAGCATTCCTATATACAAACAAAGAATCTTCAGAAAAAAAAAACGAAGGAGTCAATTCCTTTTGCTATCACAACAAAAAGAATGAAATACCTGGGAATTAACTTAACAAAGAATGTGACAGACTTATACACAGAAAAGTATAAGACACTTTTGAAAAAAAATTGAAACAGACATTAAGAGATGGAAAAATATCTCTTGTTCATGGATAAGAAAAGTTAACATTGTTAAAATGGCCATTCTGCCCAAAGCAATCTACAGATTTTATGCAATACCCATCACTCATACTTTCACAAAATAAGTAAAAGAATTATCAGATTTATATAGAACCATAAAAGACCTCGAATTGGGAAAGCAATACTACATAAAATGAATAAGGCTGGTGGTATTACACTCCCTGACTTCAATTTATATTACAAAGCATCAATAGTCAAAACAGCTTTATATTCGCAGAAAAACAGAAATGTAGACCAATGGAACAGAACTGAAAACACAGAAATAAATCCACAAATTTACGGACAAATAATTTTCAATAAAGGAGCGAAAAACTTACAATGGGGAAATGACAGCCTCTTTAGTAAGTGGTGCAGGGAAAACTGGAAAAACATATGCAAAAGAATGAACCTGAGCTGTGAACTCTCTCCATATACAAAAATTAACTCAAAATGGATTAAAGACCTTCATTCTTGGTACTAAACTTATAGACCTAGGACTCAAGGAAGATTTCATGAATCTGTCCTCAATGGCAAGGGAAGTAAAAGCAAAAATAAATGAATGGGATTATATCAAACTAAAGAGCTTCTGCACAGCAAAAGAAACCATCAACAAAGCAAAGAGACAGCCAACTGAGTGGGAGAAAATATTTGCAAATAATGCATCAGATAAGGGTCTAATATCTAAAATATATAAAGAGCTAATAAGACTCAGCAACAAAAAAAACAAACAACCCAATTGAAAAGTAGGCAGAAGAACTAAACAGACATTTCTCCCACGAAGAAATACAAATGGGCAGCAGATATATGAAAAAATGCTCATCCTCATTAGCTATCAGGGAAATGCAAATCAAAACCACAATGAGATACCACATCACACCTGTGAGAATGGCTGTTATCAACAAGACAAGGATTAACAAGTGCTGGAGAGGATGTGGAGAAAAAGGAACTCTGGTACACTGCTGGTGGGAATGCAAACTGGTACAACCACTGTGGAAGATGGTGTGGAGGTTCCTCAGAAAATTGGGAATGGAGCTACCATTTGACCCAGAATCCCCCTTCTGGGGATCTACCCAAAGAACTTGAAAACCTTTGTCTGCAAAGACTTATGTACCCCAATGTTCGTTGCAGCACTGTTCACAGTGGCCAAAACATGGAAACAACCAAAGTGCCCTGCGACAGATGACTGGATAAAGAAGCTGTGGTACATATACACAATGGAATATTACTCAGCTATAAGAAAAGATGAAATATTGCCATTTGCAACAAAATGGATGGACCTGGAGATCATCATGCTAAGTGAAATAAGCCAGACAGAACAAACCAAGAACTGTATGACTTCACTCACATGTGGAATATAAAACTGAAAGCAAAGAAAAAAGAAATGAAGAAACAAATAACCCATGGCCACAATGAATAGTTTAATGTTTATTTGGGGACGAGTGGGTTAGGGAGGGGAGAAAGGGGAGGGGGTGGGGGGGAAGCTAAATATAAGGTGATGGAAAGAGAAGTCACATTAGGTGGTGAACTTATTATACATCAAGTTGACAATGCACTGTAGAATTGTATGCCTGAAACCTATGTAATCCTTGTTAACAGATGTCATCCCAATAAGTCTAACAATAAAAATGAATTAAAAAAAGATCCCTCCAAACTCCTCTGTGTTGGTGAGTTTACACCCTTTAATACATGCCATGTCTATGTACAGTTCCGTTAAGTCATACAATCCCCACTGAACCAGAAAGGCGTGGCTGAAACTGAAGTCTTGGCTTTGAATACCCAGAGCTGAGATAAGTTTTTTCCCTTCTGTCCAGTGATGTTGCCCTAAAATATAAATAATTTCAGTGCTGCAGGGCACTTTGTGCCCTGTGACAGATGACTGGATAAAGAAGCTGTGGTACATATACACAATGGAACACTACTCAGCTATGAAAAAAGATGAAATATTGCCATTTGCAACAAAATGGATGGACCTGGAGATCACCATGCTTAGTGAAATAAGCCAAACAGAAAAAGCAAAGAACTGTGTGTCTTCACTCATACGCGGAATATAAAACTGAAAGCAACAAAGAGAAAAGAAATGAACAAACAAACAAATAAGCCATGGACACAATCAATAGTTTAATGTTTATTTGGAGATAAGTGGGTTAGGGAGGGGAGAAAGGGGAGGGGGTGGGAGAGGAAGGGGGGGAAGCTAAATATAAGGTGATGGAAAGAGAAGTCACATTAGGTGGGGAACTTATTATACATCTAGTTGACAATGCACTGTAGAATTGTATGCCTGAAACCTATGGAATTCTTGCTAACAAATGTCACCCCAGTAAGTCTAACAATAAAAATGAATTGAAAAAAAAATAAAAAATACTTTTAGTGCCTCCATAGTATCTACATCTGCATAGTATAGCTGATTCTAACATTTATTTCACAGGTCATTAAACCTAGTATACTTGTCTTGCCTGGAACACCTGGGCTGGGTTCACATGAGTTAAGTGGCAAAAATAAAAATTAGGTCATGACCAGAGAGCTAGACAAAACACACAATAGAGTACCCACAGGCTCAGTCTTCTAGGGTATTCAGACACACTCACTGCAACTCCTGCCTCTGTCTAAGATAGGTTTAAATGATCTAAAATTTTGACTTTGTCACCTCTGCCATAGAAACTTCCAGTAGGTCCCTTTATGTTTATTCCTAGGGCCGGTGTCTTCACTCTGCCATTTATTTGGAGAACCTCAGAGTGGCTGCCAGCGTGCCTTATTTCATGACAAACTTAAGTAGGAGCTTTATTACTAGAGTCTAGACAAACCTAATGACAGTGTTCTAAGAAACTCACTAAGACAAAATGATAGGGTTTAATTTTCAAGACTGTATGATCATTATGTGACTGCCAGCTCCCTCAGTCTCTCTGTGTCTCTTTCTCCTTCTGTCATTAGTGTTATTGTTTGAGTTTCATTTAATATTAATATAAAAACACATTGTAGTTAACTTGCACTAGAACCTTATGAAACCTCATTGATAAAGTCATGTTTCTCACATCATAATACTCATTTCTGTATATGCATTAGTTTTATTAATTGAAAGCATACTGGAATGAGTTTAAATTCTACCAACATTGTACCAAGTAAGCCTTGACCTGGGTGTGAACACGAACAACTCCCAAGGCTTTTGAGCTCTTCTCAGCTAATTCTTTCTTAGGGAATATCTTTCCAACGTGAAAACACTGAACACACACACACACACACACACACACACACACACACACACAAACTCTTCCATACTTGCACACAGAAAAAGAGGAGACATAGGGTCATCAGTCCGAGATCTCAGTGGTGGACTAGCCTAGACTGGATCTCCTTAGGCCTCTCGGTGTTTTCTTTGATTGTCTCAAAAAAATTTCCAGGGGCATCTGGGGTGAGACATGAATGAATTCCTGAAACAAGAAAGAGGGTTCTAAGTATAGGCATTTTTGAGGCTAGTCATGAAGCTTGGAAATGCAACAAGAAAATATTTTACTATGTGAAGTGGACTGGGCAGGAGTTGTTCTTGAATTGGCAACCTTGTTACCAAAGTTACGAGTTCTGTTGCACTCTATAATCAGTAATTTATGTAACTGCCACACTCATACCTCACTTGCCATGGGTTCTTGTTCAGGCAAAAGAAAACTAAGGCCTCGCTTTGTTGGTGACTTCATATTCTCTTTCCCACACCAAGTCCATTTATTATTGCATTAACAAAGACCACCCCATAGCCCAGAAGAGGCCTGGGTTCAGTCAGATACCCACCTCTGAACACCCAGAGCTGGGTTTATTCCTGGTGCCTGCTTCTCTCTGGTGATGTGACCATGTTTCTATTTCTGCACAGGTCAGCTCGTCCTTAAATTTACTTCACAGGCTGTCATTAGATATACATATACATTACTTCCTGGAACACCTGGACTGGAGTTACTTTATCACAGGCTTAGATGTAACAATGAGGTGAGAAAAAGTATGCTGGGAAGAACACAAAACACAGCATTTACCTACAGGCTGGGTTTCCTCCAGCCTCCAGAGACTCTCACTGCAACTCCTGCTTCTGTACCAGTAGGTTTGAATGAACTGAAATTCCTACATTGTCACCTTTGGCATGAAAATTTTCAGTACTTTTTTTTATGTTCAGTCTTAGGACCAAGCCTCATTTCTGCCTTGTCCTGGGCAGCCTCACAATGAATGCAAGAGTGTCTGATTTCATGCCAAACATTTTAGTCAGAGCCCCTCTTTTCAAGATTGTACAAGTATAGTGCCTGTGACCTAAGAAACAGAAAAATTAAAAATAATGGAGTATCATTTCCAACACTGAAATGTTAAAATTTTTGACTGCCAGATCGCTTAGTCACTCTGTGTCTCTGTCTCTCTCTGTCTTTCTGTGTTGTTTTATTTCTCTTTTTTCTTTCTCTTTCTATATGTATTTCTCTCCCTGTCTGTTTGCCTTACTGTATTTTTGTTTGCTTTTCTTTATCTCTTTGATCCTGTGCTCTGGAAAGGCAAGATAACATATTATGAACCTCCCAATGAGGCCCTAGGGAAAAAAAAACAAAAAGACAATTAAAAATACAAAACAAACAAAAACCGACACATTCAAATAAATAGAAAGAATAGACTGAGACTCCTCATCAAACTGAACCTTGCAAATAACACTTTCGTGAACTCACAAACAGGCTTTGCCTTGGCCAACCTCAATTGACGTTGTAGCCCAGCCTTCTGGGAGAGCTTGAGGCAGATACTCCCAGCTCTGCTGAGCCTGGATCCTAAACAAATAGACTCAACATTGGTTTACATTTATGTTTCTGTAAGTGTTATCTTAAGGGACTGCTGCAACCCAATAGGCAACCAGCATGCCCTTGCAGCCCTGGGCCCGGTCCTGACCTTTTTTCTTTCAATTTTTTCTTAGGCATCTTTGCTTCTTTCTCACATTTGCTTGGGCAATATTCTTTTTGCCTCTGACTCTCTGCTTCTTTAAATATCCCCATTCTGGCAAATTATTTCAGACTAATGTGGTGGGTCCACTGGTTTCTAGTCACAATACAAATTTCACCTTTAAATTTTTTTTGAACTCACCTAAAGGCTCTGGTCCTCCATAGATCACTCACTTCTTTCACACTGATTTCCTGTAATGATCTGTCCATCTTTTTCTTGAGGCTTTGAGCTCTTGGAAGCGTTCTGTCAGCAGCCCCTAGGCTTAATGCAGCCTTTTTCAGGGTTAGTGTGAGGGTAAACAGTAACATTTAAAATAATAAAAAGGTCTCAGAGCAACATCGTTTTCATTAGCCATTCAAAATTGAGAGATGGATGTTAACAATAAATGGTACATGTTGCTCAGATGCAGGAGACACACAGAATGACACCTAGTGTCTTTTTTCTGCTTTTTGGACCTATGAACACAGTGGATACAGCCTGCACTCTAGTGGTCAGCCTAACAACACTGAAGACCCAAGCAGAAAAAGTATGGGGTCCCTGCAGTGTGAGCAGTTCCCTCCTACAGTAAGTACCCTTTTAGTATTTGCCTCTTCTGTTCTGTCATCTTTTAATTCACATTTTGTTTGTTTGTTTGTTTTTCAGTTCTTGTAATCTTCTCCCCTGACTCTACAGTACTGCAGTTGTGGATATCTCTAGCTGCCTCTATATATGTGCTGAGCAGCACATTATAAGTGTTCACACAGATGCGAGTTTGGTGTCCACTGTGGTCAAGCTGCCAAAAATTCACCTGGTGGGGCTGATCTGCTTTGCCTAACACTTGCTGCTGCTACTAATTCCCTTGTTCCTGCTGCTGCCCCCCTCTTTCAAGTAGCTAGACTGTGGCCTCAAGCATGCTATTTTATTGGGCTGGATTTCACCACATGCAACCTCCAGGCTTTTATAACCTGCACATTATCAAACATGAAAAAACATACTGTGTTCTGCCTTGGGGCTGGTAAGTCAACTTTAGTAGGGTTGATCATGCAGAAGACATCTACTTGTTCACCAAAACTCTTTCCATTGGGGGAAGCTTCTCAGCCTTCAAATGTCTTTAGACGAATAGTGAAAGTCAAGAGGGTAGAAAAAGCCTTGTGAGAGAGTAAAGAGCACAAAATCCAGCTTGTCATAAGATATTTGGGGAAAACCTGGGTGTTAAGTGCACAACCTGGAGCCCTGAGGGTTGGTTAAAGCACATCTAAAAACAGCTCCAAAAATGTGGGGGACCCTGATTTACCTTTAAAATAAAAAGTAAAAATCTACAGTAAACTTTTCAAAAGCTTGTCACAAAACTGGCTTTTAGTGCCAGGGTGAGTCCATTTTCAGCCTTCTTAGGTTCCAGTCATAAAAAGTCAACCAAAAATTACTCCGAAGTGAAATACCTGGGTGACTACTTAGAGAGCAATGACCACACTGAGACTTTGTCTGCATAGGAAAGTTTGGCATCTATGAAAGGGGTTGGCCAGAAGTAGTTATTTTTGTCAAAAAAGGCATGATTTATGCAAACAAAAGCCAGGATTTCAGAAGCGCTGATCAAGTAGCCAACCCATATAAGGCTCTTTAAGGCCCGCAGGCACAGGTCCTGGTCTGACATCCTGGTGTGTGTGTATTTCTGTTAGTGTGTGCATATAAGTTTGAAAAGTTGCTCTGTACTTGTGTCTGGGTACCTGTATACAAGTTAAAATGTAAATATGCCATTCTATCTTCTGCAAGTGTGTATCTATAGGTTTCTGCTCATTTGTGTCAGTGTCTGTTATGCATGTGATCCTATGTATTTTATTATGTGTGATATGTGGAGGGGGACATGTGTTTTCTGTCAGTCTTGTTGTTTCTGTGTGTGCTGGTGGTCCCAGCTCAGAGTTGAGACCATGCTGTTAAAATGTTCAGTTATACCTTTTTCACTTGACTAACTGGGAACCACTGATTTGTATTGTTGGCCAAAAGGACAGAAACTTGACCCTAAATCCTGCATTATAGTGTAGGTAGTGTCACAGAAATATCTTCATATAAATTCCTAAACAAAATATAGAAAGTGAATTACAGATTGTTCAAGTTCCATTCAGAAAAAATGAAACACACTAGACTGAATTCTCTGGCAGTAACTATTTTAATAATGGGTATTTAGAAAACCCGAGGGCAAAATCTAAGCTCATACATGACTACATTATGTATGTCCTTTATTCACTCATTATACACTGTAATAAAAATTGTCAGGCAAATTCAATTTTTTTTGTTGGACTTCAAGCCTATTGAAATACTTTACTTTTTGTCTTTTTAAATTTGTGTTCACTCAAAGTAAGTCACAAAAGGCATTACTAATGGTGAAAGTTTTATTCAATAAAATCTCAATAGGCTTAGACTTTGCAAGTCACCTTTTAGATAATAGATATTTATAACATCTGAAACAATGAGCTTTACTTATGAATTACACTTAAGTATAGGTTTCAATTATTTTTAATGCACTGCACAAAAACCAATTGCCAACAGGCCCTTGGAAAGCTTGTTAATTCAAGCTTCATCAGCTACATTACTGAAGGTAATTTTATTCATTTTGTATCAGTTTGATTACTGAAACTACATTACTCTGAACAGAAAGCATAAATAACAGCTGTGACTTACAATTCATTCTTTACTGTAGTGGAAAAATTTCACAGAATGAATAAACACTCAGCTGAACATAGTGTCTGGTAGGCTACAGTTTAATTGTAAAGTCATTACAACATTTAAGTGAAACACTAATTTGCATTCTTTATTAAATAGGGGTTGAAGGTTCCACACTCTGAGGAATTCTCTTATAGCTGTCGAAGAAATTATTCCTTTCAACTCAGACCACATGACTGTTTCCTAGCAGAATGCTTAAGTGTAAGTAGTCTTTACAATACTTTGAAAACATGTTTGCTAACAGAACTAACTTGGTGCATTAGTTTAACTATTTGAGTTTCTTTTAATAAATGAAAACTTTGAAGTTAAGCAGACATAGAAGTTTGTTGAAACCTTATTTTCAAAGTCATGTTTGTCAAATCAAAATACTGATTTACATATATGTGTGAATTCCATTCATTTAAAGCACACTGGGTATTAGTTTATATTCAACCCACATTCCACCCAGTTAGCTTTTACCTGTAGTGTTAACCTGGCCAGACACAAATCTGTAGCTTTTTAGCCAACTTCTTTTTAGGATTTGTCTTTTGAACCTGAACAATGCTTACAAACACACACGCATGCACACACACACACACACATATGGAAGAGACATAGTGCTACAGTAGTGCTGGTGTAAGATCTCAGTTGTGGCCTAGCATGGACTGTACTGCCCTGAGCATTTCTATGTTACCTTTGGTTTTTTAAGGATAGCTACTAGAGGCACCTACGGTGAGACCTAATTTAATGTCTTAAACGAATAAGAGAAGTTTAAGCACATATTTTTCTGAGGCCACTGCCTGGAATCTTGGTATGCAACAAGGAAGTATTTTACTACGTAAAATGACTATAGCCAAGTGAACTGGGCAGGTTTTGTTACAAAATATGGCTGCCTAGTAACTAGGATTTTAAGTTCTGTTGGGCAATATGATAAGGAATTAAGGTCACTGCCTAGGGTCCCCAACCTGGGCTTCCTCCTCAAACAAGACTTATTTAAATCATCTCTGTTGGTACTTCACACTAACCACCCCACGCCTAATTTATGTACAGTTCCACCACCAAAGCTTATCCCACAGCCCCAGAGAGACATGGGTGAAACCAGGAACTGAGATTTAAATATGCAAGGCTGGGTTCAGTTCTGGTATCGTCTTCCCACCAGAGATGTGATCCTGAAAAATAAGTGCTCTCAGGGTCTCCCCAGTATCTCCATCTACACAGTGTGGTTAGTTTTAACATCTATTTCACAAGCTGTCATTACACCTCCATAAATATGTAATGTCTAGAATACCTGGGCTGAGATCATGAGACTTCAGGTGCAGATGTAATAATATGTTGATAATAAGAATTCTTGGCAAAGCACAGAATACAACTTTCATAATCTGGGTCTACTCTGGCATCCAGGGACTTTCACTGCAATTCTTGCCTCTGTTGTAAATAGTTTGAAATGAACAAAAATTTCAACATTGTCACCTCTGGCATATAAACTTTCAATAGTTCTTTTTATGTTGATTCTAGGGGCCAAGGGCTTCTATTATGTCTAATGTCTGGGCCACGCCAGTGTTCCTTATCAATGCAAAAGATTTCTGTAGAAGTCTTATTCCTTGAGGCTGGACAAACTTTATGGCAGTGTTCTAAAGAACTGAATAAGACAAAATGATAGGGTGTCATTTTCAAGACTGAGGTATGATAGTTATGTGACTGCCAGCTCCCTCAGTTGTTTGGGATTTTTTTGTCTCTGTCTCCCTTTGTCTCTTTGTGTCTCCCTCTGTTTTTGTTTTTACTTCTGGTTTCTGTATCTCTATATATGTATGCTTTTTTTGTCTGATTGCCCCACTATCTTTTTCTGTGTGTGTATTTCTTTTGTCTCTCTGATCCCATAACATGGAAAGGCAGTGTAACATATTGTAAGCTTCCCCATGAGGCTTCAGCAAAAAAACAAAAGAGGACTGTGGCTCATCCACAGAAAAGACTAAGACACCAATCCAAACTCAAATCATGCTCAAATCATGCCAATAACTCTTGTGTGATCTTGCAGACAGACTCTGCCTTAGGCAAGACCCAGTCGACTTTGCAGTTTAGCTTTACGGCTGACATTGAGGCAGAGACTTTCAGCTCTGCCAAACCTGGTGCTTGCTCATAAAGACTATGAAATGGTCTACATTTGTTCCTCTATGGGCTATGTTTTGGGATTGTTACCATCCAGCAGAAAACCAGGATGTCTTTGAAAGTTGCTTTTTATTCTTCCCTTCTCTTTTATAAGCTCTCCTCATCTACCATTGCTTCTTTCTCACTTCTACTTTGGCCAATTTTATTTCTGTTCTTGGGTGTTTGCCATTTTGAGCTTTTTCAGTCCAGCAAGCTCTTCCCAGATTTGTGTGGAGTGGATCTACTAGCCCTCTGGTTTCAGGACAAATGTCACTTTGTAGGTTTATTTGGACTGATCTATATGCTCTGGACTTTCCTGCAGAATTCACTTACATCTCTCAAACTGATATGTTCTTGTTATCTGTCCTTATCTCTCTTCAGGCTTTGAGCTCTTTGACAGCAAGTACTATGTGGGTCTGGTTAACAGCCCTTCATGCCTAACACAACCTTGCTCTGAGTTAGTGGAGGAGGCACTGTAGTTGAAAAAATAAGAAGAAGGTCTTAGAGTCTTCTCTGGTTCCTGATCATCTCATCTTGTAGAGATGACTGCTGATAATAAACTGTGCATGTTGCTAAGAGGCAGAAGACACACAGAATAATTTCTAGTGTACTTTTCATGCTCTTTGTGCCTTTGAGCACAGTGGGAACAGTCTTCTCCCTTGTGATCAGACCCAGCACAGCACCGCCAGACCAAAAAAAAAATGCTCAAGGTCAGTCCAGGGTGAACTGCCACTGCCAATTTTGTACTTGCCTCCCACTTCTGCTTGGTCTCTTCTCCACTCCCCACCTTCTTTTCAGTCCTCACCATTTTCTCTTCTATCCCTGTGAGATTGGAGTTATGAGCATCTCAAGCTGCCTCCAGATATGGGCTGGAAAGCATTTGGGAAACTTCCATCTGAAAACAAATTTGGGTTTTTCTTGCAGTCTTGCTGCCACAGATACACTTGCTGGAACTGATTGACTTCTGCTTCTTCTCATACTACTGTTGCTACTACTGCCCCTGCTTCTATCACTGCTTTTTCCTCACCGGTAGCTGCACTGTGACCCTGAGCATATTATATTAGTTGGTTGTGTTTTTCCATGTAGCTCTTTCCCCGGCACTACCACAGGAGGCATGTTGCCAAACTTGAGCAAACCCCGCATGCTCTACCTTGTGCCAGGTTGGCAAACTTTGATCACAGCGATCATACAGGGAGCACTTTGTGAGTCACCCAGGCAAATTTTATTAAAAGGAGTGTCTTGGCCTTTGCAGCATCTCAGATACAAAGTATATGTCAGAGGGTAAGAGGAAACTTGCAATGAAGTGAGCTGCCTGATGCAGCGAGCCCTAAGACATCTGGGGAGAAGGTGGGTACTGATTACAAAACCTGGAGCCTTGATATTTGGTCAGAGCATTTCAAAGAGAATACCCAAATATATGAAAGCTGTTGCTTCACCTGATTAGCAAAGGGAAACTGACATCATATTCAGGTAGAGGTGGTAATGAAGGAGAAAATACCAGTGCCATGGTGAGCCTATTTCTAGCCTTTTTAGAAGCAAATAAAAATTAAATTCCAGTGACAGAATTCCAAATAAGAATAAGTTACCTGGGCAACCCCAGGGAAAATAGTGCCCCACACTGAGACTTTGTCTGCTTAGGAAAGAAAGATTGGGCATCTACTGAAAGTTTTGGAGGCAAGTAATTTTGATCGAAGCAGGGGCATTATTTACGCAGTGAAAAAATCCAGGGTCTAGGCAGTCCTGTTCAAGTGGCCAACTTCTGTGAGACTTTCATTGTCCTACAGGCTCAGGTCTAGATCTGGCATTCAGGTGTCTGTACGTCTTTAGGACTGTGCACATAATTTTTATAATGTTGGTGTGTACCCATGTATGAGAATCAGTATACAAGTGAACATGTAATTGTACCATTGTATCTATTACATGTGTGTATCTGTAAGTTTTGACTTTCACATGTGTCAGTATGTGACTCTATGTATTTTAGTATACATTATATAAGTGATGGGGGAAGTGTGCTGGTAGCCAGTCTTCTTGATTTTGTGTGTGAAGGTTATGCAAGCCCAGAAGGAAGCTATGTTGCTGATATGATTAGTTATTTGTTTTTCACCTTACTTTCTAAAAGCCACTAATTTCTATGTTCAGTAGGAAAAGGAAAAAAAAGAAAAAAACATTCTCTTGAATTTATTTGTCAATGTGCAGGGAGCATGTTAAAAATATTTAGATATCAGTTCCTTTACACAGTGTAGAATGTAAATTATAGAAAAATACAAGTTCTGTTAAGAAAAAATAAAAACCACTGGTCTGTGATTTCTGGCAGTAATTCTTCTGACAATGGGTATTGAGAACACCAAAGAACAGAAACTTGCCTAATACATTAGTATATGAGAATGTGTTTTGCTCACTCGTTATACCACGTAGTCAAAACTATTAGGCAAAGCTCACATTTTTATGTTTGACTTTAGCCTGTTGGAATGTTTAACTCTTTGTTTTCTTAAATATATGGTCACATAAAAAAGTAGTCACCAAAAACATTCCTAATTGTGAAAGTTTTATTCATTGAAATATAACTGGGTTGAGCCTGTGAAAGTTGCTTTTGAAAAATGAACATTGATAATATATGGAGGTAATTAACTTTACTTTTGAATTAAAAATTAAAAAGTGTTGTAATTTTTTAACATACTCTGCACTCAAACCAGTTGCCAAAAAGCCTGGGAGATCCTGTCAATCAAGCCTGGTGAGAAAAAAATAACTGCAACTTTTACTCAATCTGTAGCAGTTTAGACACTGAAATATTTTGAACAAAAAGTTAAAAAAATAGCTTTGACTTACAATCCAGTTGTATCTATGGTGACAGAATTTTATGCAATGAATAAACACTCAGGCGAATGTAGCTTTCTGGTAGGGAGAAGTTTTTGGTAAATTTATACCAATATTCAAGAAAAGCACTTTTTAATATGCTTTGCTATTCGTAAATACCTATATGTTGATGGTTTCACACTTTCTGTGGAATTTAGTTCTCATGTGGTTGTTTGGAAAATTATTATTTTTAGCTGAGGTCACATGACAGTTTTTGTTTGTTTGTTGTTTTTTTAGCAGAATGCTTAATGGTAATTTTCCTTTACAAAAGTTTAATAGCATATTTGCTATCAGAACTTACTAGGTCCATTAGTGTTCTTGTTTCAATTTCATTTAATAAAAAAAACACATTACAGTTAACCAGTGCTAGTAACTTGTGAAACCTTATTTATAAAGTAATGTTTCTCACATCACAATACTCATTTCCATGTATGCATTTGTTTTATTAATTGAAAGCACAAAGAAAATGATTTTATTATTTTTTTTTGTAGTATGTGGGTAGTTCCCTGGCCGGGAATCAAACCCAGGCCACAGCGCTGACAGTGCCAGTGCTGAAGCCTTAAGCCACTACACCATCAGGGAACTCCCAAGAAAATAATTTTAAATCTCACCCATATTCTCCCAGTTAACCTTGACTTGGGGTGTGAACATGAACAACCCCCAAGGCATCTGAGCCCTTCTTGGCCAACTCCTTCTTACAACATATCTTCCCAATGTGGAAACACTGTACACACACACACACACACACACACACACACACACACACACTCACATTTAAACTCAATCACAAAACAGAGATAACATAGAGCTATAAGTCTGAAATCTCAGTTGTAGCCTAGTCTGGTCTGAACTTCCTGGAGTATTTCTGTGTTACCTTTGTTTTTCTAAAAGGAAATGGCCAGAGGAATTTTTAATGAGACATAACTCTATGCCTGAAAAAAGATAGATTTCTAATATGGACATTTTCAAAACCATCTCCTAGAGCTTGGGAACACAGCATATAAAATAATTTACTATGTGAAAGTTTAAATAGCCAAGTGGGCTGAGTGCAGGCTGTTCTAAGATGTGGTTGCCTCAGAACAAGGGTTACAGATATTGTTATTCTCTCTGATTAGTTACTAAGGTCACTGCCATTGGTCACTTTCCAAAGATTCCTCCTTAGGCAAAACAAACAAACAAACAAACAAACAAATGACAACCAAAAAAATCCTTCAAGGACTCTGTTAGTTACTTTAAATTCTCCACCCCACATTAAGTTCATGAATTGTTTCAAAAATACAGTCTACCACAGCCTCAAAGATGCCTCAGTTTAGCTTGGGCCCCACCTTTGAATATTCAGAGCTGGGTTCATTTCTGGTGCTTCTCTCTCTGGTGATGTGGTCATGAGCAAACATATATCTAAGAGCCTTTTCCGTTTCCCCACCTACACAAATCAGCTCTTTCTAACATTTTCTCCTCAGGCTGTCATTAGACATACATACACCTGTAGCTTCAGAAACACCTGGGGTGGGTCACATTACCTGAGGCTCTGATGTAACTGGGGTAATGATAAGGCTGCATTTTCTCTGGCCTCCAGGGACTATCACTGAAATTTTTGCCTCTGTCCCAGGACGGTGAAATGAACTGAAAATTTGACATTGTCACCTTTGGAATAAAACTTTCCAGGAGCTTCCTTTATGTTTGGTCTCAGGGCCAACTGCCTCAATTCTTTATATGCTCTGGGAAGCCCCATAGGGAATGAGAGAGTGCCTGAAATCATACTAGAAATTTTAGCAGGATCCTTTTTTCTCAGAGTTAGACAAACTTAGTGCCTGATACCTGAGAATCAAACAAACAAAACAAAATAATGTCCTGTCATTCCAAGATGAAAATATGAAGTTTATGAATGATTGATTCCTCAGTCAATCTGTTTCTGTCTCCCTATTTTTCTGTCTCTCTCTTTGTCCTTTTATTCTCTGTTTCTTTAAGTATATTTTTCTTTGTCTGTTTTTCTCATTGTTTTTTTCTCTGTGTCTTCATTTATTTGATGCCATGTTCTGAAAAGGCAAGATAATATATTTTGAGCTGCCCTATGACGGCCCAGTGTAAAAGACTAACAGAAGATTACAGTCCGTAAACAAAAAAGACTGAGACTTTCATCAAGCTAAGTCTTACAAGTAAGATTTTTGTTAACTCGCAAATAGATTCTGCCTTGTCCTAGCCTAAAATGACATTTCAGCCCACCCTTTTGGGAGACTTTAGGCAGAGGCTTCCAGTTCTGCTGAGCTTAGATTCTGAGGAGAAATATCCTAAGTTGGTCTATATTTCTGCAAGCATTGTGTTAGGGAACTGCTGCAACCTAACCTGGCAGACAACCTTGCAGGTCTGGGTCTTCCCCTGTTCTTTTCTCCTCCAGTCTCTCTTCATGGACCATTGCTTCTTCCTCACATCTGAACTGGATAAATTATTTTTTCTTTTGAGTCTCTACTCCTTCTAACTTTCTCATTCTGACAAATTGATTTCTACTTATGCAGGGTGGGTCCTCTGGCCCACTGCTCACAGCACAAGTGTTATTCTAAGGTTTACCTCAACTCACCTGAAAGCTCTGGTCCCTTCTACAGCAGTTGATTCTGTCTTTCACATTGATTTGCTCTTATGTTCTGTCCCTCTCTTTTTTGAGGCTTTAAGCTTCTGGAATACAGAGACTATGTGGGTCTTATAAGCATTTTGCAAGGCTTAACACAGCCCTACTCAGGGTTAAAGCAGGGGGACCAGTAGCTGTAAGAATTATAAGGTCTCAGAGCAATCTTCTGTCTGTTAGCAGCTCACAATGGACAGATGAAAAATATATATAATAAATGGTACCTGTTGCTCAAAGGTAGGGGTCATACACAATGACTCCTGGTGTTGTTTCCTGCTTCTTAGATCTTTGAGCGTAGTGAGCACTGTCCTCACCTCTGGTGGTCAGCCCAGAACTGCAGCCCCAGATGAAACTGCAGCGTGAGCAGGTTCTGTCCATGCCTTCCCTTGACTTCATCATTGCTCCTTCTGTATTCTATCTGAACTTTTCATTCATTCTTAATTCCCCTGAAGTGCTACAGTTGTGGGCAGCACCAGATATGGGCTGAGCAGCTCATTATAAATGTTCAAACAAATATAAGTGTGGTGTCCCTGCTGAGGTATGGCTGCCAAAATTTAACACTGATCTGCTTTGCCTCATACTGCTGCTGCTACTACTGCCCTTACTCCTGATGATGCCTCCCTCTCACAGATAGCTGTGCTATGACCACAAGCACTCTATTTTAGTTTGTTGGGTTTCACCATGTGCACGCTTTTTCCCCTTACCAGGAGGTATGTCACCAAACAAGAGCAAACTCTCTGCATTCTGCCCTGAGCCTTTTAGTTTAATGCCATGTTAATCACAAAAGGAGCACTAGGTGCCTTTAACTGAGAAAAGCTTTACAGCCCTCCAAGACCTGTAGACACAAAGGGTAAGGCAGAGGGTAAGAAAAGCCTTGTGAGAAAGTCAGAAGCACAAGATCCAGCCTGTCATGAGATGCTCTAAATAAATCTTTGTGCTGAGTGCACAATTTGGAGTCCTGAGGGTTGGTTATAGCACACCTGAAAAAAATCTCTGAAACAGGCTTCACTTTTCAAGGGAAATAAAATTGAGAGCAAGCTCTATGGAAGCTAGACATGAAATGATACATGTTGCTCAAAGGCAGGGGACACACTCAATGGCACCTGTTGTTGTTTCCTGCTTCTTAGACCTTTGAGCATAGTGAGCACTGTCCTCACCTCTGGTGGTCAGCCCAGAACTGCAGCATGAGCAGGCTCTGTTCATGCCTTCCTTTGACTTCATCATTGCTCCTTCTGTGTCCTGTCTGAACTTTTCATTCATTCTTTATTCCCCTGAAGTGCTAGACCTCTAGCACCATGGTGAATTTATTTCCAGCTTTCTTAAGGGTTTTAAAGGGTAGAGTTCCAGTGATAAATGGTCAACAAAGAATGGCTTAGAAAGGGGTTCCCCAGTGATGTAGTAGCTAGGCTTTAGCACTCTCAACATTGCAGGCTTGGTTCAACTCCCAGCAAGGGAACCACCAAAAAAAGTGCAATGACTTAGAAAGTGAGATACCTGGGTGACTCTTTGTAGGGCATTTACAACACTGAGATTTTGTCTGCTTAAGAAAATCTATTGAATGGAGTTGTCTAAAAGGACAGTTATTTTTATTGTCAAAAGTGGGATGGTTAATGCAGATGAACGCCAGAGTTTTAGAAGTGCTGATCAAACAGCCAACCCATATGAGGCTCTTTTAGGCCTGCAGGCACAGGTCATGTTCTCGCATTCAAGTGGGTGCATATTTCTGTGAGTGTGTGTATATGAGATTTGAAATGTTGCTGTATACTCGTATTTGTGTACCTGTACACCAGTGAACCTTCAAATGTGCCTTTGTGTCTTCTGCATGTGTGTATCTGTAGGTTTCTGCATCATCTTAGCTGCCCCACTGCTGCTAAAGGAGGTGGTACCACATTGTCACAGGTGTATAATTTCCACCTTCTGTGATGAGTGTCATCCCAGGTGTCCCACAGCTGTTCACAAGAGTGACTTTGTGTCAACCCAGATTTCCCACTACTCCTCACAAGGGTAGCTCTGCATTGTTCCATGTGTCCTACTGACACTATGAAGTAACTGCATCGTTCCAGGTGTCTCACTGTAGTTCAGTAGAGTGGCTCTGCATCATTTCAGATGCACCACTGCTGCTCCCTCAGGTAACTCTGCATCATCCCAGGTGTCTGACTGTAGCTCACTGTGGTGGCTCCAAATCATGCCATGTGTTTCATGGCTACGCAGTTGGGTGGCTCTAATCATTCAAGGTATACCACTGCTGCTCACTGGAGTGGTTCTGAGTAATCCCCGTTTTCCCACTTCTATTTACTGGGCTTGCTTTCTGTTATCCCATGTGTCCCCACTGCTGCTCAACTGGAATGGTTCTGCATGGTCACATGTGTCTCACTGCGGCTCACTGGGATGGCTTGGCATGGTTCCAGATGTTACACTGCTGCTTAATTGGGTGGGTCTATGTCATCCCAGTTTTTCTACTGCATCTCACTAGGGTGGCTCAGTGTCATGCCAGGTTGTCCTACTGCCTACCATTCATTGTGGTAGATCTGCATTGTCCTAGGTATCCCACTGCTCACTACTTTGGTTCCTCATCAACCCAGTGTACCACTGCCTCTCACTGGGGTGGCTCTATCTGGTCCCAGGTGCTTCAAGGCTGCTTTCTGGAGTGCCTTTGCATGGTACCTGGTGTTTCACTACTGCTCACTTGGGGTCATCCTAGGTATCCATCACCACTCAATGAAGTGGCTCCACACTGTCCCAGGGATTTCCTTGCCTCTCACTGAGTTTCTCTGTGTTATCCTAGGTGTCACACTGAAGTTCACTGAGGTGGCTCAGTGTTGTACAAAGTTTCTCACTGCAATTCACTTGGGTGACTCAGCATCATCTGAATTTTCCAAATGCAGTTCACTGGGGTAACTTCGCATTATCTCAGGTGTCCCATCCCTACTCACTGAGGTGGCAGTCCATCATTCCAGATGTCTCACTGCTGCTTATTCTGGGAGATTTGTGTCATTTAATGTGTCCATCTGATACTTACTGGAGTGACTGCATCATCGCAAGTGTTCCACTGTCACTCACTGTGATGGCTCTGTTTTCTCAGGTGGCTCTGTGTCATTCTAGGTGTCCTATTGTTGCTTTCTGAGGTGCTTTGTATCACTCCAGGTGTCCCACTTCCTCTCACTTGGTGGGGGGGAGGGTCTTTTTGTCATCCCATGTGTGCCATTGTACCACATGTTTAACTGTCACTCACTGGGGTGCCTTCAGGTTATTTTGAGTATTCCACTGCCACTCACTTGGGTAGCTTTGGATCATCTCAGGTATTCCAATGACCCTCACTGATGTAGTTCCATGTCATTTCAGGTTTCTTACTTTTGCTCACTTGGATGGCTCCGTGTGGTCCCAGGTGTTCCATTGCTACTAACTGGGGTAGCTCAGCATCATCCCATGTGTCTCACTGCCACAAACTGGAGCGGCTCTGTTGTCCGATGTGTCTTACTGCCACTCACTGTGGTGGCTCCATATAATCTCAGGTGTTTCACTGCTGATCAATTGTGCACTCTGTGTTGTCCCAAGGTGTTCCACTTCCGCTCATTTGGCTGGCTTCGTGTACTTCAAAATGTCCCACTTCCACTAACTGATGTGGCTCTGTGTGGTCCCAGGTGTCATATTGTCATTCGCTGGCTAGTCTTGTGTGGTCAGAGCTGACACACTGCTGCTTATATGGGTGGCATGTTGTCTCAGGTGTTCCACTGCTGCACATTGGGTGGTTTCATGTGTTCCCAGGTGTTCTACTGCCACTAACTGGGCAGGCTTGGTGTCATTCCAGGTTTCTTACTGCTGCTATCTGTGGTGACTCTGCGTGGTCCCAGGTGTCACACTGCCACTCACTTTGGTAGCTCTGTCATCCCAGGTGTCCTGCTGCCTCTCACTGTTATGGCTCTGTGTCATCCCAGATGTCTCACTGCTGCTGACCAGGGTGCTTCTGTGTCACTCAAGGTATTTCACTGCCACTTACTGGGTGTTTGTGTTCCATATGTTCCACTGCTGTTCCCTAAGTTGGTTCTGCATCATCTCAGGTGTACCACTGCTGTTCACTCAGATGACTTTGTGTCTTCCCAATTGTCCCACTTACACTCCTACCGGTTGTTCCACTTCATCCCATGCTGAGCCAATCACTGGGGTGGCTCTGTATCATCTTAGGTTTCCAACATTTGCTCACTGGGATGGCTCAGCATGGTCACAGCCGTCACACTTTTGCTCACTTGTACTGTTCTATGTTTTCCCAGGTGCCCTACTGCCTCTCATGTGGATGTTTCAGCATCATTGCAGTTGTCCTATTGCTATTCACTGGGATGGCATTGCATCATCTCAGGTTTTTCATTGATGCTAACTGGAGTCTTACCATGTGATCCCCGGTTCCACAGTGCCACTAATGTGTGTGGCTCTGTATTGTCCCGGATGTTCTACTGCCTGTCACGAAGGTGTCTCCCTGTTGTCAAGGGTGTTTTCTTGCCTGTCACTGGGGGAGGGGGCATCTCCACATTGTCTCAGGTATTTCATTTTCACTCATTGAGGTGGTTTCATGTCATGTCAGATGTCCCACTGCTGTTTCCTCAAGTGGCTCGATCATTTAAGGGTTCTCAATGCTGCTCTATGAGGTGGTTCCCCATCCCTCCTGGTGTCTCACTGCTGCTCACTAGGGTAGCTGCCTATCATCCAGGTGTCTCTGGTTTACCCTGTAAGGTGACTTTACCTTTTTCCAAATGTCTCACTGCCACTCACAAGGGTGGCTTAATGTTTTTGATGTCCTACTGCATTCACTGGGGTGGCTCCATGTCATCTCAGGAGTCCTAAAGCTTCTTATTTGGGTGGCTCTGCATTATTTCAGGTGTCCTACTGTTGTGCACTGATGTGGCTCTCTGTCATTTTATGTTTCTCACTGCCTCTCACTAGGGTGGCTCAACATCATCCCAGGTGTTTCACTGCCACTCATTAGGCTGATTTTATTTCATTCCAGATGTTTTATTGTTACACAAAAGGTGGATCTGCATCGTCCTAATTGTCCCACTGCCATTCATTGGGGTGGCTTTTTGCCAGCCCACATTTCTTACTGACACTTACTGGAGTGACTCAGCATCATCTAAACTGTTCCAATGCTATTCACTGAAATGAATCTATGTTGTTTCACGTGTCCCACTCTCTCTCACTGGGGTGGCTATGCATCATCGCATGTGTCCCACTGCCACTTACTGATACGGCTTATTGTCATTCCATGTTACTCTCTGCCACTCACTGGAATGGTTCCATGTTGTTTTAGGTGTTTCACCACTACTCCCTGAGGTAGGTGTGTGTCATTTCAGGTACACCATTGCTTCTGCCTGGTATGAATTTGCATTGTCCCAGTTGTCCTACTGCTGCTCACTGAGGTGTCTTTGTTTAATTTTAGTGTCCTAGTGATGCTTACTAGAATCACTGCACATGATCTCTAGGGTCCCACTGCTGCTTACTGTGGTGGCTTTGTGTCATTCCAAGTGTCTCACCAACAGTCATTGAAATGGCTGTGCCTCATCTCCGGTGTCCCCTGCCTGTCCCTGGGATATATGTCTATTATCCCAGGTGCCTCATGCTTACTGAGATTGTTCTATTTTGTACCATCTGTCCCACTGCAACTCACAGAGATAGTTTCTTATCGTCCCTGCTGCTTCATGCCACTCAGGTAAATCTGAATCATCTCTGTGTTTCACTGCCACTCACTAAGGTGGCTCAACACCATCCCAGGTATTGCACATCTGCTTCCTGAGGTGGGTCTGTGTCATCCCACATATTCCACTGCTACTCACTGAGGTGGCTCTGTTTTGTTTCAGGTGTCTCAATATCATTTGCTGGGTGGCTCTGCATTGTCATTACTGGGGTGGCTCTGTGTCATTTCAGGTATACCACTTCCTCTCACTGGAGTGGATTTGCATTCTCCAAGATGTTCCACTGCTGCACACTGGGGTGTATCTGTGTCATTTCAGGTATACCACTACCACTAACTGAGCTTACTTTGCATCTTTCAGGTATCCCAATATTGCTCACAGGGGTGATCCTCTGGCATACCAAGTGTCCCAGTGCTGCTAATAGGAGTGGCTCTGCGTCATTCTAGGTGTCTGGCATCTGATTACTGGGGTAGCTCTGTTTTGTCCTAGGTTTCCCATTGCCACCTCCTGGGGTGGTTCTGCATTGTCTCAGGTGTCCCACCACTACTCACAAGTATGGCTCTGCATTGTTCCATGTGTCCCACTGCCCTTCATTGTGGTGGCTCCATGTTATCTTAGGTGTCCCACTGCCACTCACAGAGGGTGCTCTTCGTTATCTCCAGTGTTACACTGCAGCTCACAAAAGTGGTTTTGCATCATCCCAGATGCACCACTGCTGCTCCCTGGTATAACTCTGTGTTGCTTCAGGTGTCTCACAGTTTCTCACTAGAGTGCCTGTGCATTGTCCTCTATGTTTCACTGCCGCTTACTTGGGTGGCTCTCATCATTCAATGTATACCACTGATTCTCACTGGGATGGCTTTGTGTCATTCCAGTTGTTCCACTTCTGTTTACTGGGGTTTCTCTGCTACTTATTGAAGTGGTTCTGCATTGTCTTGATTCAGTGTTGTTCAGGTGTCTTATTGCCACTTACTCTAGTAGCTCCGCATCATACTAGGTATCCCACTGCCATTCACTGAGATGACTTTGCATTACCCGAGGTGTCCCACTGCCTATCACTATGGTGGCTCTGTGTGGTCTCGAATGTCCCAAGATTGCTTTTTTGCATGTCTTTGCATGGTCTCATGTTGTCCTAGGTGTTTCACTGCCACTCACTAGGATGGTGCCACAACATTCCAGGTTTTCCACTTTTACTCATGTAGTGGCTTTCTGTCATTCTAGCCATTTCTCTGACACTCACTGGGGTGGCTTTATGTTGTCCCATATTTCTCACAGCTGCTTGCTAGGTTGGCTTGACATCATCTTATTTGTCCCACTGCTATTCCAAGGGTGGCTCTGTATAGTCTCTTGTGTCCCACTTCTGCTCACTGGGTTGGCTCTGCATGCATCATCCCAGGTGAATAATGCCACTCATTTGGGTGGCTCTGAGTTGTTCCAAGTGTGTAACATAGGGTTAGAATAAGCATGCAAGAGCCCCCAAGGACAACGCCTTGAGGTTTGTGGATGTGGTTAGGATTGGTGCCAGACTGTAAACAGTCTTAGAGCCTACCTGCTAGAACTCAGGTTCCAAGGCAAGTTTTTCCCTAGGGGTACAAAACGAGTTGTTAATGATTAAAAACAGAACTCACATACTCCTGCACTTTTATTGTTGTATTGATCTTGGATAATAAAAACTGAGGACTGGAGGAACCCAGGGGAGTTTTCTCCTTTGAGTGCTCTCTGTTTTTTCTCTACTTGTGGACTCTTCAGTCTCATTCCTCGCGTTGACCATCCCTACATATGTCCCACTGCTGCTCAGTAAGGTGACTGTGCATTATTTCAGCTGTCCCACTACCCTTTACTGTGGTGGCTTTATGTCATTTCATGTGTCCATCTGACCCTTACGGAGTGACTTTGTGTCACCACAGGTGTTTCAGTGCCACTCATCAGGTGTCTCAGTTTTCTCCTTGGTTTCCAACTGCTACTCTCTCAAATGGTTCCATGTCATCCCAAGTGTTTCACTACCACTTTTGGGGTGTGTCTCTGTCACTCCAGGTGTCTTGCTTTCATTACTGAGGCTGTTTTGTCTTGTTTCAGGTGTCCCACCTCTGATCCCTGGGGTGGATCTTTATCATCCCAGGTGTCCCATAATGCTTCCTGGGGTGATTCTCTGTAGTCCCACCTTTCTCACTGCTGCTCATTGCGCTGGACCTGCATTGTCTCAGGTATCCCACATTTGCTCATTAGGGTTGTTTCCTGTCATTGCATGTGTCCCACATCTGCTCATTAAAATGGGTCCACATTGTCCCATGTCTTCCACTGTTACTTACTAGAGTGGCTCTGAGTTCTTTCAGGCATAATACTTCTGCTCGCTGGGATAGATTCATGTTATCCTAAGTGTTTCAATATTGCTCACAGAGGTATCTTAATGTCATACTAAGTGTCTCACTGCTGGTTGTTGATATGGCTCTGTGTCATTCTCTGTATCCAACAGCCAATCACCAGGGTTGCTCTGCATCATCTCAAGTGTTTTATTGCCCCTCTCCTGGGGTGGTTCTGTGTCCATCCCAGATGTCTCATTACTGCTCACAAGCATGGTTCTATATCATCCCAGGTGCCCCACTGCTGATTGCTAAGGTGGCTCTGCATTGTGTCAAGATGAACCACTGCCATGTTTTGGGATAACTTTACATCATCCCAAATTTCCACTTTTGCTCACCGAGGTGGCTCTGCTTCATACCAGTTGTTTCACTTCTGTTTAATGTGGTTGCTCTGAGTAATCCCATATATCCCACTGCTGCTCACTGGAGTGGTTCTGCATCATCACATGTCTCTCACTGCCACTGACTAGGGTGGCACCACTAAGTTCCAAGTGTCACACTGCTGTTAATTTGAGTAGCTCCAGGTCATCCCAAGTGTTCTATTGCATTTCACTAGGGTGGCTTGGTATCCTCCTAGGTGTCCTATTACCACTCACTGATCATTCGAGGTATACCACTGCTGCTCCCTATCGTGGCTTCCAGTGATCTGTTTTCTCTCTTATATTTACTGGGGGTGGCTCTGCATCATCCCATGTTCCACACTGCTGCTCACTGGAGTAATGACATATTATCACAGGTGTCTCACTGCCACTCACTGGGGTGGCTTCATGTGGTCACAGGTATCCTACTGCATCTTACTGGGTAGCTTAGTGTCATCTCAGCTGTCCCATTGCTGCTTGCTTTTGTGGCTCCAAGTTATTCTAGGTATCTCACTGCTACTCAATGGGGTGGCTTCGCATCACCCCAGGTGTCCCACTGCCTCTCACTAGGGTGGCTCCTTGTGGTACTGTGTTTCTCAAGGCCATTTTTTGGTGTGGATTTGCATGGTTTCATGTGTCTCTCTGCTTCTCATTATGGTGGCTCCAACTCATGAAAAGGTTTTACTGCCACACACTAGTGTGGTTCCATGTTATCCCAGGTGTTAATTGCCACTAACTGAGTGGCTCTGTGTCATCCTAGGTGTTTCACTGAAATTCATTGGAGTGGCTGTGTGTTGGCCCACGTTTCTTTCTCATCACCACTCACAGGGGTAACTCGAAATGGTCTGAATTGTTCCACTGCTATTCACTGGGGTGACTTTCCATTGTCTCAGTCATCTCACTTTTGCTCCTTGGGTGGCTCCATGTAATTTCAGGTGCACAAATACTGCTTCCTCAGGTGGCTCTGGATCGTTTGAGATGTCCCACTGTTGCTCACTAAGTTGGCTCCCTGTCATTTCAGGTGTATCACTGCCACTTACTGGGGTGGTCTTGTGTTATTTCATGTGTCAATCTCCTACTTACTTGGATGGCTTTATGTCATCCCTAGTGTCCCATTGCCACTCACTGGGAAAGCTCTGTTTTGTCCCTGGTGCCCAACTGCCACTTTCGTGTGGCTCCATATCATTTTAGATGTCCAACTGTTACTTTATGGAGTGGCTCCACGTCACTCCAAGTGTCTTACTGCCACTAACTGGGATTGCTCTATGTCATCCCTGGTGTCTCACAACTGATCCATGGCATGGCCTTGTGTCATCCCAGGTGTCCCACTGCCATTTAGATGTTCCACGGCTACTCACTTGGTTGGCTTTGTGTCATTTTAATTGTCTCACAGTTGCTAACTTGGATGTCTTCACATAGTCTAAGATGTCACCCTGCCACTCACTTGGGTGGCTCTGCATCATTGCAGGTGTTTCACTGCCTCACACTGAACTGGCTTTTTCTTATCCCAGGTGTCCCACTGTTGCTCACTGGAAAGGCTTTGTTTTATCTCATGTGTTCCACTACCGTTCACTGGGGTTGCCCTGTGTTATTCCAGATGTCACAGTCCCACCCACTGGGGTGACTCCATGTTGTCCCAGGTATTTCAATGTCACACACTGTGATGGATCCGCATCTTCTCAGGTGTTCCACTGCAGCTAAAAGGGGTCACCATGCATCAACTCAGGTATGCCACTGTCACTCACTGAGGTGGCTTGATGTCATCCCAGGTGTCCCTTTGACTCTTACAGATGTGGCTGCGTATCATCCCATGTGTCACACTGCCCCTCACTAAGTTGGCTCCATGTCAACCTAGGTGTCACACTGCCACTCACTATGGTTGCTTTGTGTCATTCCAGGTGTTCCACTGCCACTCATTTTGATAGTTCTGCATCATCCCATGTGTCTCACTGCCATTTATAGATGTAGCTCTGATTGTCTTAGGTATCCCACTGTCACTTAGTGGGGTGGCTATGCACCACTCCATGTGTCTCACTGTTGCTTACTGCGGTAACATCAAGTGGCCACAGGTGTCACAAAGCTGCTAACTCGTGTGGCTCTGTGTCTTCTATTGTGTCATACTGCCTCTCACTCAGATGGCTTTGTCATTTCAGTTGTCCCACTGTCATTCACTGTTATGGCTCTGGGTCATCACAGGTTTTCCTATGCCACTAAATGGTGTGTCTTAGTTTAATTTCAAGTGTCCAACAGCTACTCAGTGTAGTTTCTTTGTGTTGACCAAGGTGTGTCATTATTGCTCACTGGGGTTCCTTGGTGTGGTTCCAGATGTCATATTTTTACTCACTTATGAGTCTCCATGTTGTCCCAAGTGTCCTACTGCCTCTCACTGGGGTTGCTCAGCATAATTTCTATTGTCCCACTGCCGTTCACTGGGGTGGCATTGTGTCATCTCAGATTTGCCACTGATGCTCACAGAAATGGCTCTGTCTTATTTTAGATTTCTCACTGCTGCTCATGGGTGTGGTTTCATGTCCCCTCAGGTCTTCTACTCCCTTTCAATAGGGTGGCTTTTTGTCATCCCATGTGTCTTACTGCTGCTCACAGGGGCGGCTCTGCATCATTTCAAATGTCTCACTGCTCCTTACTGGAGTAGCTCCACATCATCAATAATGTCTCACTGCCACTCACTGGGGTGTTTACACATTGTCCAATGTGATTCACTGCTGTTCCCTGGGACAGCTTGGATGTGTCATCTTTGGTGTCACACTACTGCTTCCTTGGTTGGCTCCGTATCATTTAAGGTGTCCCAGTGCCACTCCGTGGGGTGGCTCCATGTCACCCCTGGTTTTCCATTGCTGCTTACTAGGGTGGCTCTGTGTCTTTCCAGGTGTTTTACTGCTGCTCACTGGGTGGCTGTGTGTCATCCTAAGTGTTTAAATGTTGCTCACTGATGTGGTTCTGTGTTGTCCCAGATTTCCCATCACTGCTGTCTGGTGTGGCTTTGCATCCTTCCAGGTTTTTTACTGCCACTTACCTGGGTGGCTCTGCATCATCTCAGGTTTCCCACCGCTGAACATTTGAGTGGTTTATCATCATCCTGGGTATTTTGCTGCTGCTTTCTTTGGGTGACTCTGCATCATCCCAGGTGACCCACTGCCACTCACTGAGGTGGTTCTGTTTTTTTCTCATGGATCTCAGTTTTCCTTACTGGAATGGCTTTACCTCATTTCAGGTGTGTGACTGGCACTCACTAGAGTGACTCTGTATCATTTCAGGTTTTCACTTTACTCACTTGGGTAACCGCATCATCTCATAAACACAACTGTCTCTCACTAAGGTAACTCTGCTCATTTCAGGTGTTCCATTGCACTTCGCTGAGGTGGCTCTGTTTAGCCCCAAGTGTTCTAATGATGCTTACTGGGGTGGCACCACATTATTTCAGGTGTCCAACTGCTGCTTACTGCAGTGTCTTTATGTGTTTCTCTGCCTTTAATTGAGGTGCCGCCACATTGTTTCAGGTTTCCCATTGCCACTCATCAACATGGATCTGTTTAGTCTTAGTTATCCCACTCCCACTTTCTTGGGGGGGTTCCACATCACTCAATGTGTCTCACTGCTGCTTTCTTGTGTTGCTCTGTGTCACTCCAAATGTCTAACTTTTGCTCACTGAAGTTGCCCTGTGTTTCTCCAGGTGTTTCACCTCTGCTCCCCGGAGTGGCTCCTTGTCACTTTGGGTATTCTACTTCCTTTCAATAGGGTGGCTTTCTGTCATTCCCAGTGTTTCATTGCCACTCAGTGTGTGGCTCTGCATTGTCTCATGTGTGTTACTGCTGCTCACACGAGTAGCTCTGCATTGTTTCACATGTCCCACTGCTTCCAACTGGGGTGGTTCTGCATCTTTAATGGTGTCTCACTGCCATTCATTAGGAGCTGTTGGTGTTGTTCCAGGTATGTCACTGCCACTCACTTAGGTGGCTTTTATTCATTCCTGGTGTCCCACTGCCACTTCCTTGGATGGCTCCACATCATTTTAGGAGTCTTAATGCCACCATCTAGGATGGTTCCACATCACTCCTGGGGTTCCAGTGTTTCTCATTAAGGTGGCTTTGTGTCATTCCAGGTGTTTCACTGTTGCTTATTGGTGTGACTTTTTATCATCCCAGACTTCCCACCACTGCTTTCTTGGGTAGTACCACATCATCTTATTTCTCCTATTGTCATTTCCTCAGGTGCCTTTGTGTCATTCCAAGTGTCCCACTGCAACTCACCTGGGTGACTCTGTGTCATCCCAAGTGTCTCAGTTGGGTGGTTAAGTGTGGTCCTGGGTATTTCACTGTTGCTTTCTTGAATAGCTCTGCATCATCCCAGGTGACCTGCTGCTGCAGGTGGTTCTGTGTCATCTCAGGTATCCCATTTACCCTCACTGGGATGGCTTTACATAACCTCAGGTGTCCCACTGCCACTCACTGGAGTGGATTTGTGTCATTTTAGTTTTCCACTACTGCTCACTTGGGTGGCTCTGCTTGCTGAGGTAACTTCTTTATCTCAGGTGTCCCACTGCCACTAACTGAAGTGACTCTGTGCAGTACCATATGTTCTGATGCTGCTCACTGGCATGGCTCTGTAACATTTTGAGTCTCACTGCCACTTACTGTGGTGTTGCCAAGTTATTACATGTGTTACTGTGTTGTTGATTGAGGTGGCTTTTTGTTGTCCTGGGTATCACACTGTCACTCATTGGTGTGGCTTCGCTTAGTTCCAGGCATCCCATTCCCACTTCCTTGGGGGACTCCGCATAATTCAATGTGTCTCACTGCAGTTATCCCACTTCTGCTCACTAAAATGGCTCTGTGTTGTCCCAGGTGTTTCATGTCTTCTTGGATTGCCTATGCATCATCATGAGTGGTTTAGTGCTTCTCAATAGAGTCACTTTGTATCATTCCAGGTGTTTCACTGCCACTCACTGTTTTGGCTTTGTATCATTTCTGATTTCCCACTGCCACTTCCTAGGGCAGCTCTGCATTGTTTAAAATGGCCCAATTTTGCTCTGAGGGTGGGATGTGCATCATTCCAAGTGTTTCACTGCCACTCACTGGGTTGCTCTGCATGATCCCAAGTGTTTTACTGCCTCTCACTATTGTGCTTTGTGTCATCCCATATTATTCACTGCTGCTCACTCTCTGTCATCCAATTTGTCCCACTGCCACTTCCTGGGGTGGCTTTGTGTTATTTCAGGCCCAATTGCTCACTTGGTGGCTTTGTGTCATCCAAGCTGTCCCACCTCTACTCAATTGGGTGGTTCAGCATAGTTCCAGGTATTTCACTGCCACTTTTCTGGGTGGTTCTGTATCATTTCAGGTGACCCACTGCTGCTCACTATAGATTTTCTGCATTATCTCAGGTGTTCTACTTTCCCTCACTAGTGTGCCTTCATATTTTCCTAAGAGTCCCACTGCCAATCACTAGATTGGCTCTGTATCATTACAGGTTTGCACTGCCACTCATGTGAGTTAGTCTGGATCATCCAAGAACCACTTGCCGTCACTGATGTAACTCTGTATGATTCCAGATGTCCCACTGCTGCTCACTGGGGTGACCCCACTTTGTCCTATGTGTCCCTCTGCCCTCACAGGGATAGCTCTATGTTGTCTCAGGTTTCCCACTGCCACTCATGTGGATGACTTTGAGTCCTACTTGTGTTCCACTTCTGCTCATAGGGTGGCTTTGAGTCATCTCCGGTTTTCACTGCAGCTAACTTTGGAGGCTATATGTTATTCCAGTTGTCCAACAACCACTCTTCAGGGAGGTTCTGCTTCTTCCCTGGTGTCCTACTGCTGCTTACCGTGGTGTTTCTGCCTTTTCCCAGGTATCTTACTTTCACTACATGAAGCGACTTCGTTTATTTTCAGGTACACTGCTGAGCTTACTGGGTTGGCTTTGTTTCATCCCATGTGTCTTATTGCTACTCACAGGGGTGGCATTGAGTCATTTCAGGTGTCCCACTGCTATTTACTAGGGTGGCTCTGCATCATCATGGGTATCTCACTTTCATCAACTGGGGGAGTTGTCTCTGCATCATCTCAGGTGTTTCACTGTCACTAACTTGTGTGACTCTGTGTCATCCCCTATGTCACACTGCCACTCAGTTGGTTTTGTGTCATCTTAGGTGTACCCCTGACACTCACTTGGACAGCTCTACATCTTCCCATGTGTCCCCTTGCCGATTTCTAGGGTGACTCTGCATCATTTTAGGTGTTCCAGTGTTGCTCATTGGAGTGGCTTTTTGCTGTACCAGGTGTCCATTTTTGCTCACTGGGATGGCTCGATGTGGTCGCAGGTGTCACACAATTCCACTCACTTTGGGGTCCCCATGTTTTTCTGAAGTGTTTTACTGCCTCTCACTGGGATTGCTCAGCATAAATTCTATTGTCCCACTGCCGTTTACTGGGATGGCATTGTGTCATCTTAGGTCTTTCAAAGATACTCACTGGGGTTTCTCTGCCCCATTTTAGGTGTCTCACTGCTGCTCATGTGTGTAGCTTCACATCCTACCAGGTGTTCTACTGCTTTTCAATAGGGTGGCTTTGTGTCATTTAAGGTGTTTCAGCCACTCATTATGTGGCTCTGCATCATTTCATGTGTCTTACTACTTCTCACAGGGGTGGCTCTGCATCATTTCAAATTTCTCATTACCTCTCACTGGATTGGCTCCACAATATCAATGGTGTCTCACTGCCACTCACTGGGGTGTTTCACATTTTCTCAGGTATTTCATTGCCATTCACTGGGGTAGCTCTTTGTTGTCCCTGGTGTCCCACTTCTGCTTTCTTGTGTGGCTCCGCATCATTTAAAATGTCAAAATGCCACTCCCCGGGGTTGCTCAGCATCACCACTTGTATCTCACTATGTCTCACTAGGGTGGCGTGTCCTCCTAAGTGTTTCACTGCTGCTCACCAGGTTACTCTGTGCCATCTCAAAGGTTTCCATCGTGGCTCCCTGGGGTGGCTTTGCATAGCCCCATTTGTCCACTGCCACTTCCTTGTGTGGCTTTGTGATATTCCAGGTGTCCTACTGCCACTCTCACCTGGGCGGCTCCACATCCTCCCAGGTGTCCCACTGCTGCTCAATTGGATGGTTCAGCATTGTCCTGGATGTTTCACTGTTATATTTTTCAGTGACTCTGCATCGTCCCAGGTGACCTGCTGCTGCTCACCAGGGTGGTTCTTTGCTTTTTCTTTTTTTTTCTTTTTTTTTTTTTAATTCATTTTTATTGTTAGACTTATTGGGGTGACATCTGTTAGCAAGGATTACATAGGTTTCAGGCATATAATTCTACAGTGCATTGTCAACTTGTTGTATAATAAGTTTCATCTATCTCACTTCTTCTCACTGGGGTGACATCACATTACCTCAGATGTTCCACTGCCATTCACGAGAGTGACTCTGCATCATTTCATGTTTTCACTTGAGTGTCTCTGCATTGTCCCAAATGCACTACTTTTGCTCACTCTGATAACTGCATCATCTTAGGTGTCCCACTGCTTCTCACTGGGGTGGTTTTACTTTGTCCCATGTGTCCCAATGCCTTCATGAGTAGCTCTGTGTTTTTTCAGGTTACCCACTGCTGCTCAGATGGTGGCTTTATGTTGTCTCAGATTTTCACTGCAACTGACTTTGGAGGCTCCATGTTGTTTTACTTGTCCAATGACCATTCATCTAAGAGGTTCTGCATCTAGCTTGGTGTCCTATTTCTGTTCACTGTGCCATTTCTGTCTTGCTCTTGATACCTGAAGTGGCTTCATTATTTTTCTGATCATTGTAATGGTTAAGTGTCATTCCATATTTTTTTCTGCCACTCACTGGAATAGTTCCACGTAGTCCCTAGTGTTCCAGTGAGGCTCACTGGTGCAATATCCCATTATTTCAAGACTCCCACTGCTGCTTACAGTGGTATCTTTGTGTGATTTCATGTGTTTCTCTGCTGCTAATTGGGATGGCTCCATGTCATACTAGGTGTCCCACTGCTGCTAATTAAAGTGGATCTGTTTACTCCCAGGTATCCCATTCCTGCTTCCTTAAGGAACTCTGGGTCATTTGATGTGTTTCACTGCTGCCTCCTGGATTTGTTCTGCATCATTGCATGTGTCCAATTTCTACCCACTGAAGTAGCTTTGTACTGTCCCAGGTGTTTCATGCCTGCTTTCTGGGGTGGCTTTATATCATTCCAAATGTTCTACTGTCTCTCAATTAGGTGGCTTTTTTGCTTGTTTGATTTTTTGCTCTTTTCTCACTCCCAGTGTTTCACTGTCATTCACTGTGTGGCTCTGCATTGTCTCATGTGTCCTATTGCCACTCACATGGGTGGCTCTGCATTGTTCAAATGTTCCACTATTTCTAACTGGGATGGTTTTACATCATCAATGGTATTTCACTGATACTCATTGGAGTGTATCAGTAATGTCCCTGGTGTTTCACTGCTACACATGGGGTTGGCTTTGTGTCATCGCTAATTTCCTATTGCCAATTCCTTGGGTGACTCCACATCATTTAAAATGTTCTAATTTTGAAACTTAGGGAAGATGGCAGATTAAATGGATGTTGTGTCTACAACCTTCTTGGATCACATCAAGGTTGCAGATAGATAGAACAGTCAACCTTGGAAGACATCGGAGGACTTACTGACCATAACTCTGAAAGCTGAAGATATAGAGAAGAAAGCCCACTAAAGACCAGTAGAGATATGGCATGATCTCACTATGCATAAATAGTGAAAGAGCTCTGGGAAAAAACCTCAGGTGCTGAAGCTCCCACAGAGGAGTGAGGGGTGCTGAGCCCATTCTCTCTCCCCTTTCCCAGCCCAGGAGCCCTGTACAGAAGAGATGAAAACTTGTTGCACCTGGCAGTGAAAATCATTGGAAATTCTGTCTATCTGTGTCAGTGTGGCAGAGGTTGCCTGGAAGTTCAGGTGCTTCCTGTGGGGTTTGGCACAGGCTTGGCTGCTTGCCATTCTCACTGTGCAGCCAAAGGATAGCATCACTAAAGGTGCCAGAGACAAATTGGGAAGGCTGGAGCTTTGAGGTTTCAGGGAAGAAGTCTGAGGTTTTCATTGCTTGAGTGCAAAGTTCAACATATGCATGGCACAAAGAAGGATGCCATTTTTCTTTATTAAAGCTTCCCCAAAAAGACAAACTCTGAGACCTCACTGGTCTAACAAAATCTGCACATGACACACCCATCAGAGCTTAAACTACATCCACCAGGGTGCTATAGTCTGCCAAGTGCTTAGCCCCACCGCACCAGCTGCAGAAACCAGTCTTAACAATATTTTAACCAAGGGTCAAGAAGGCCCCATCATTCAAGGCAACCAGCCAAAGCAGAAAAAAAGAAAAAAGAAATCTCAGTGAAGCCAAGCCGTAGGCAGGAGGAAAGAATTCACAGAAGTGTAACAAAACAAAAAGTACCTGACACCCTACAGTTTCATCAGATCACCCACAGCAGTGCCCCACCCATCCAGTAGGGCACCCAAGACAGCGGAATAATCAGTCTTGCCCTAATATTTTCAGGGTTTGTTTTGCTCTTTATGTGTTTGTTTGATTTTTTGCTCTTTTGTATTTTATCAATCTGAAACAGAAAGGCTATCCACTGCCCACCAAGGAGAGGTTGGTGCTAATCTGCCACTCCCTCTACCACACCTCCTGCACAGATAAAAATGAGATACTAGTGAAAAATGCTGGGCTCTCCAAAAATAATCATTCTTTATTCTCTTTTTCCCTTTATTTCCATAGATTTTCTGTAATTCTTTTTTACCATTATGCTTTCTTAATTTCTATTTTTACATATTTTCATATTTTACTTTGTAATTTAACTTAATTTTTTTAATATAACCATTTTCTCTCTTTTTTTGGTTATGGCTTAACTTTTAATTCTTTTTTTTTTTT
>PVJL010012759.1:0-35542 GCA_004026885.1 Lyroderma lyra | reverse complement strand
GATGTCAGATAGGTACCACATCTATCAAGGTGATGACTTTGTAAGTTATATAAATGACTCATCACTATTTAGTACACCTGAAACCCATATTCTATGTCAAATGTGATTGAAAAATAAAAAGTAAAATATCAAATAAATAAATAACAACTTTTTTTCTCTTTATCAAATTTCCATTTTGCAGATGAAGAAAGAGAAGTCACATTAGGTGGTGAAGTTATTATACATCAAATGGACCATGCACTGTAGAATTGTATGCCTGAAACCTATGTAATCCTTGCTAACACATGTCACCCCAATAAGTCCAACAATAAAAATGAATTTTAAAAAATTAGAAAGAAAAAATTAAAAGAAAATGAAGTCAAAGAGGTTAAGTCACACACTCAAGATCACAAGGTTGGAATTAGACCCAGAAGTCAGAATTCAAACCAGAAATGTGTGGCTCCAAAGCCTGACTCTATGTTTCTACTTCTCCTTGTTTTTCCAAGAAGGGCCCATCACTGAAATTGTCCTTACCCAGTGTCATTCAAGGTCAAGGCCTCCCAGGGTCTGCCTTGTTCACAATCCTGTTTCTGGTGGAAAGAATTTGACTGGCCCAGCTCAAGTCAACTGTGCCCTCTTGGACCAACTAGCTTTGGTCAGGGGCAGCAGGGGCTGTAGGGAAACCTCTGAGTCAGGAGGGAAGCTCTTGGGGAAGACAGTTGTGTGAGCTGGAAAGCCATCGAAATAGGAGCCTGCTTCTGATGAGTAAACTTGCATTAGGCAGAATTGATTGGTTTTGTATCACTACATATGATATGAAACATTCATTGCTGTCTAGAATTGTCATATCTCACCAGCTGCACTGTGGTTCACCACCTTGAGCAAGCCCCCTCTGGCTCAAAAGCAGAAAATGGAAAAGCATTTTCTCTTCCCCTGGGCTCAGGCATAGGGTGATTACTTAGCAAATAGCCCCGTCACATCTGGTCATCTTGGACATTTTTCCTACCCAGCAGCTCCTCTGCCCACACAGAACCAGAGACATTTCTCCAAATGTTCTGCTCAAACAAGCATGTGACAAAACAGCTTGTCAGTTTGTCTCTTTCTTGTGGAAATGAGACCATGATGTCAAAATCTTGTCCTTTATTCATTCAGAAACAATCTCGTAATGGAGCACCGGTTTAATTTTCCCGGGAAACTAAGGTGCTTCTTGAAGAGCAAAGTTCCCTAGAACTCTGGAAAGAAACGTAATTATCTTCTTCAGAGTCAATCCCTTGTGGATCCCCTAATTAATTGTAAAATATAGATGAGGGCTATTCAAAAAGTAAGTTTACAAGGTTAATTACTGGTGTATTATGCATAGCACAGTGATCGTATTGAGAGGACAATTTTGTTGGGCACATCTAGTGCAGTAACTGATGAGGATTTCCAAATCCCTCCTCTCTGTCAAGTGCATGAGTTGAAATTACTGGAAAATTCCTTCTTCCTTTGGGAGGCCAGTTTTCAAGGTACACCAGTACTATCAAGGGAAATAGCTCTGTCTGTGATTACATGGGCCTTTGGCTTAAAATGACACTCCTTTGCATGCAAATTTATGAACATACAACCATATGTGTTCACATGTACAAGTGTCTGTATACATATGTGCATGCACTCACACACAAACACACACAAGCAGATGTTATGAAAGGACATCAGCATCCAAGTCCAGAGAACTGGTTTTGGGCATTTTCTTCTTGAAGGCAGAGCCATCTGTGGACACTCTGCATTCCCCAGCATATTTGCAGTCTCCGATTGGAGTCAGGAACATTAACATGGTTAGAGCTCAGATCCTTCAATGTTACTCTTAGTGACAAAGATATATGTACACATTTGGAGATGTCTTGCGCTTGTGCATGGGCAATGCATGAGCAGACACATAAGGATTGGTTCACAGCTCATTGTCAGGTGGTGTATCTCAGAAATGTCAGGAGCCTATCAGAACACAGAGCCCCAGAAGGAGTCTAAAAGAAAATCTTTATTTTCCTTCTTTCCTGATACAGCAGCGGTTCTCAACCTGTGGGTCGCGACCCCCTTGGGGGTCGAACGACCCTTTCACAGGGGTCGCCTAAGACCATCGGGAAACACATATCAGAAATCTCCATGACGATTCATAACAGCAGCAACATGACAGTTATGAAGTAGCAACGACAATAATTTTGCTACTGTCATGTTGCTACTGTTATGAATCGTCATGGAGATTTCTGATATGTGTTTCCCGATGGTCTTAGGCGACCCCTGTGAAAGGGTCGTTCGACCCCCAAGGGGGTCGCGACCCACAGGTTGAGAACCGCTGCCCTAGAGGATGAGTTGCTGCCCTGGAAGAAGAGAAAGGTCATTGCAGATGGAGCAATGTGAGCAGATGTGGAAGCAGTCAGGTTTGCTGAGTCATTTGACAGTGCTGGGCAGGGTTGGCTGGAGTAGTACGAAGGACTGGAAGTACCAAGGTGAAGAATCTGGACTTTATCCTCTAGGCAATGGGAGTATTTCAAGCAAAGGAGAGACGTAACTGTCCTTTGGGAAGCTCAGACTGGCAGCAAGTGTGGAGAAAGACTGGGGCAGGGAGTTCTTTGTGGATCTGAGGCAACCATCAGAAACAATGTGTCCTGATCTAAGGCAGTAACAGCAAAGGTGGAGAACAGGAGATGGCGCAGAGATGACAGGAAGTAGGGACAGAGACATTCCAGGGCTTGGGGACTGACTGTGAAAGGGAACAGAGAGAAAGGGGTTGAGATGACTCTAGGCTTTGATCACTGAGGCCTGGGTGGATGGTGGTGCATTTGCTGGGGAGGAAGCACAGATAGGAGTGTGCAAATGCACGCATACTAACCACTCCTCAGTCAGTGGTTATCAGATCCCCATTCGTGAGTTCTCTGACTTAGATTATAACAGTGGTGACAAATGGGGTCACAGATTATTAGTCTCCAGCACTCCATCTGAGAAGAAATTCCCATACCTAAACATCTCTATGAGGAAGGCAATGGAGACTCCACAAGGGCAAGTGATTAATGTCACACAGCCAAAAAGTGAAAGACCTGACTTACAGGCCAGCATTCCTGTTATGTCATAGTAAGGCTAGGAGAAAACATGGAGATCAGCTTTTCATCACTCATTGCCCTTCTTTGTGATGGTTTGTGTTGTAGTAAGGAAAGTCCTTTTAATCGTTCCTCTTGCTGTCACCATCACATTTCTTTCCTCCAGAAAGGAACACAGAGAGAGAGATTATTTTGACATATTTCCTGAAGATGCTGTTTCTAGAGCACTTGCCTGATAAAAATGATATATTTATTTGGGACCGCCAAGAGCTTGCTGAAATGAGGAATTTATCTGCATAGCTTTTGTTATTAAAGTGATTCTTCTTGTTTATTTCCTTCTAAGCTACTGATTCCATCTATAATACATGAGTTTCAGGTAATAGAAATTTTTCATGCAAGTAAGTATTTTAATAACGACATTATAGTCTTGATTCAGAGTATTACAGGCAATAGCCTGGAGTAGAACAGGAGCTGCCCTGGGAGGCAAGGGACCTAGGTTCTTATTCCCACTCTGCATTTGTGACCTCGGACAAAACCTAGCACTCTCTGGGCCTCAGTTTCCTTATTTGCAAAATGTGGTGGCTGCCACATGCCCTTCCTGACTCACAGGGGCCACTGTTAAGATCAAATGAGATGGCACCTCCCAAGGTTCTTGGGGGAAAGCTGCAGGCTTCACTACATATGGTCAGGGTTGGCATGGGGTATTAAGTAGGGCCCACATAGCTGCAGTAACAGAGACTCAGAGATGCAGTGGCTTAAATAAGATTGATTCTCTCACAAACATAAGTAGGAGGCTAGAAAAGATAAAAGTTCCCACTCTCCAAGGCCATTCAGGGCTGGTCAGTTAGTGATGCCGTCCTCAACGTGAGACTTGCAGCATTGCGTCCAAGGTGTCTGCTGTCACCATTGCCATTTCCCAACAAGCAAGAGGTAGCAAAAGTGTTAAGTGGAGTTATCTTTAAGGGGATGACTTAGAAGTTGCACATATCACTTCCACTCACCTCCCATTGCCCTAAATTTAGTCACATAGGTCGCTTGGCTTTCCTGATTGCAAGGAATGCTGGGAAATACAGTGTCCAGCTTGATGGCCATGTGTCCAGCTAGCACTTAGAAGAAGGATAGAATGGATACTAGGGGATGTTTAGCATTATGAGCATATGACCACTCAGGATAATGGCCACAGGCATGGAAAGGCCCACAAGATCTTGAGAAAAACAATCCACCAGGTATACAACAGGCCTGCACCCATGTACCTACACCATTTACTCATATACACATATTTATACTCATATGTACAAACCTACAAACAGAGACTGGCTCAGCTAAGCAAAAGAATAAAAGTGAAGCTCAGTGTATTGCCTGGCATTCAAGGTGTGCACTGATCCAACGGAGAGATCCTGCTGATAAGGTCTAAGGCGGAACGATCAAGTTAGAGAGAGGTAGGTGGGTTCGATATCATTTTTGCCTTCCCAGCCCTGGAAGAAGGCAATCTTCTTGGTGAGGACAATCTTAGGCCCACAGAGCAGGAGAGGCCTGAACAGGCTGGACATGGGAGGATCACAGACTTGAGGACACACCTGACATCAGACATGCTACAGGTTTTCACTGCTCCATCATGCTGGCAGCCATTCACTGGTCTTACCTCAAATAGGACTGCCTTCCCCCGCCCCCAATGTATGCTAACTCATTCTTTAGCTGAAGGCCACGCCCTCCAGCCATATGCATCCTGTCTGGACTAGTGTCTGATGTCCCAAACAAGCTGACCCTTGGTCCTGACTGAACATTGAACCTGACCCCATGCATGTTCTCCAAGATATTCCCCAGTGTCTCTACTATGAGCCTGGGAAAGAACGTGGATAAATAGTGCAGGACACATCACACCACTGCCCCAGCGCCAGCTCCCAGCCCAGGGCAGGATCTCACAGAGCAGCAAGAAATGTCAAGTCAAAAGTTATCCCATGGGAGAGGGTTCACAAGTGTGAGTGTCACAGTAGCCGAGGAAAGTCCCTCCCAATGGGCTGTGCCTTCAACAGTCAGGAGACAATTAAAAGAACCTCCAAAACTCACTATTTACTCTTCACACACTACTCAACATATGTTAACAGCGTATGTGTACTCAGATCAGTTCATTCACAATTATTTGTCAAAACCACTTTTTCCCCTCATTATTTCCTGCTGAGAGTGTTAGATTATACAAATTTATGTTGTAGCTGTCACAGACTCCAACAGCATCACAAAGAAAGAGAAATTGATCCTCTACTTATTAGGTAATATTTAGTTTGGCTCTCTAGGAGGAGGCAATGCATTAGATTGACTTTTTTGAAACTGAATGAGAACGTTGGTTTTATGAGATGTCATACCAAAGTGACACTACCTGCCCTTTTATTACAGGGGACCTGGTACCAATAACCATATTAACTCCTAATTAAAATGTATTTACAAGGAAGGTGTCAAGTAACTGATTTTGGTCAGAACCAGAGACTGGGGCCCACATTTCCATTTCCTGGGAGACCTGGGTTCTTGGTGAATAATAATAACATTTATTGGGCACTTTCACTTCCAGGTAACAGCAACATAGATAATAATGAGCATGATTCCTCACCTGGATCATGGCCATTCTTTTCCACATCTATGCTGGCTCCATCCTGTCCTACCCACCTCTCATGTTACACCCAAAGTGACCCTTCCAAACCCAGACAGATTCTGTCCTTCTCTCCCACCACACAGCCTTTGCACAGGTTCTTGACCTGGATTCTTCTTCATATCCTTCTTCACCTTCCTATTCATCCTTTAGTTCAAGCCCTATTTCACTCAGAGAAAAAACAAAGTCCTATAATGGCTCAAGGATAGAGTGACCATATACTGTATCATCTTAACATGGACACTCTTGAGAGTGACATGGGGTGCTATTAAAAAGTATGACAGACCAATAGATACAAATGCCACTACCTTAGGCAGACCAGGACATGGTGACCTTCTTTACAAGGCTGTCATGACTTGGCCCTCACCCACCTCACTGACCTTATCACCTACCATATGCTCCCTTTGTTGCTTAGCTCAAGTCCTCTGGCCTCCTTGCTATTTCTCAACCATGTCAGACCCCACACCTAAAGGTTCTATGCTGGCTCTTCCCACTGGCTTCTCCCAGAAGTCAGTTGAACAAACTTCTTCACTTCCTTCAAGTCATTGCTCAAATGTCACCTCCTCAAAGAGGCCCACCTGACTGTCCTAATGATGACCTCCATCATCTACTTTTTGCCCAAACTCATGGATAACAGAGTTGGGTTATAGTGACATTATAAGTGTCATCAAACTCATTTCCCAGATGTCTGAAACACTAGCCTGCTCACCAATTTGACACATGGATTCACTGTTGTCTCCTCCATGCTGGAAATGTAACATTGGAGGGCAGCTCTGTGGCCCCAGAGTAAAGTTCAGACCAAATGAGTGAGCACAGAATTCTTACTCTGCTCTTGTAGAGCCCCCAGCTCTGCTGTCCGTCCCCACCATGCTGGGGAAGCCTGCAATGTACCACTTCAATTATCTGCCTTCCCAGGTGACAACCTGAACTGACCCCATGGGGATGGAGAGTCCTCTTGCTTTGAAGAAGCCCTGGAGTTCTCCATGCCCAAATAAACTGAGTTCACCCCATCATAAGAATCAGGATTCTTTCCATCACAAACATCAGAAACCCAAATCAAACTATTGTCAACCAGAAAAGCAAGGCTGAGAAAAAATCAAATGACTTGTGCAAACAGAATTTTCAGTTCAGCAGGCTGTTGACATGGCTGAGCTCAATGGGCTGTTTCACTCTGTGCTATGTTCTCTAGGCTTCTATCTTCCTCAAGCTACACTTACAAGTGAAAAAGAAAGAACCTCGTTTTCATGAGTTTCAGTGAAAATCCTAGAAGTCTCCAATTTGCCTAGCTCAGGTCACATGTCCATGCCTGAACCAACCACTGAGGTCCAGGGCATTGAATACTCTGATTGGCCAGCTTGGGTCATATGCTCAATCCCAGAGCTCAGGTGGTAAAGTCAATTAAAACACATAATCACCCAGAGCAATGTTGAACAGTCAAACATTTTACATGTGTTCATGACACTAATCCCATAGGAGGGTGCTGTATTGTACTACTGAAAGATATCAGCCTTGTAGAATTCTAAAGTAGGCATCAAAGATTTGACTTTGCCATGATTTCTGTGACTGTGGACACAGTGGCTTACATGTCTCAAATGTGATGGACAAAAGGCCCATCATTGAGCATTGTGAGGATGAAATGAAATCATGAAGGACCTGTTCTCCACAAGAAGGGGGCAAGGTGTCCATCACTGGGAGGAGAAGGGAGCATGACTTTCCATCTTTCTGAACCACACCTGAGAGCTCCAGTTGGATCTCACCTGGAGTATGGGTTTCTTTTGCACTTACCACTCAAAAAAGAAAAAAAGATCAACATCTTCACTTCCCACTTGTTTGGTGTTCGAATATTGCATCCCCTGCACCACCTCCACCCCAAAGCCGAGAAGCACCTTCTCTAAGCCCAGAAGACGTGAGATTCAACACTCCCAGACAGAGTTCACACCATGCAGTCGTGACCTGAACAACACATCCACAATTAGCTAATATAGATCATTTTCAGCAGAAAATGAAGCATGAAGTATGCAAAAATAATGAGCTTTTCACAGACATTCCAGGAGCTGCTACAAGGTAGCCAATCTGAATAGCAGTTGCAATTCTTAGAGAGGAAATCCATTAATAAGGACAATGTTTAAATCATTCTGTATGGACCCCAAACTCACTTAATAATGAATTGCGTCGATAAACATAGCATTAATCCTCCCCTAGTGTGTGACTTAAATGAGGCTTTTATTGAAATATCTGGTCCAGTTTCAGACTTTGCAAGCTGAATCTCACCTCCTCTGGGCTCAGAGAAGATGCCTCTCGGCTTTAGGGTGGAGGTGGTAGGAGGGACACAGCATCCAAACACCAAGTAAGTGGGTAGTGAAGTTGTTTTTTCCTTCTTGAGTGGTAAGTGCAGAGGAAACCCATACTCCAGCAGGGATCCAACCAGAGCTTGCAGTTTGTAAACAATAAGAGTACCTAGTTTTTAAGGATTTTATGAAGACTCACAATGGGAATTAAGTGCATGAGTTCAAAATAAGAGCTCATAGAATGGGACCTGTTGTTATCCATTTCTTTCATCGAGACTAGACCCTGATGATTCTCAGAGGCAGGCCTCCTATGCAGGTGACCAGTTGTGCTCTGCACAAAAGTCAGTATCTCATACACTCAAGCATTGGGGCTGAGGTTTGCGCCTGATACCAGGGGCGTCTGGACCTCAGGAATTACTAAGCCTCTAGACACTTCACATCCATGTGCTGATGAAGAAAATGGGTGATGAGTACACAGGGGTTCATTGTATACTGTTTTCTCTAGTTTTGTATATGTTTTCATTGGGTTTGTTTTTTTTTTAAAGACCTACATAAAATGAGTTGAACTGGATTTCTAAATTCTACTGCTAAGAGCAGTATCATCAGGGTCACAACTTCTACCCTTCTGCTGGAGAGGCCACTCATCTTCTAGTTTAAGGCACCAGAACATGCTTGGTAAAGCCTAGGTCCCTATTGTGACTGGCAATTAGATAAAAGGTAAGTGTAGGTTAGGAGACACAAACAACTTCATTTCTTGAAGAGCACTGAGGAACATGAGTAATTCAAGCAGAGCATCTTAACTGAAAAAAAAAAAAAATTCTAACTGTGACAGCCAAAATGTAATGAGATTCTAATTGATACATTTCCTGATTGTTGCTTGCCCCAGATCGTCGCTAGAGTAAGTGCTTTAATTAGGGATGGAACTCAAGTTTTCTGCTTCTAAGCCTCGTGCTTTTTTCAAGATAACTGTGCAGCCATCATGTCAACCATGCTAACAATAACAGCAACAGAAACAACAGCAGCTAACATTTATTAGGGCTTCCTCTCTACCATGACCTCCAATAAGTTTTTGGATGCATTATCTCATTTACTTCAATAAATAAATAAATAATAAAATTTTTGAGGAAGGTCATACTATTATCCCCATTTTGCAGAAGAGGGGGAAATTTAGGCTTAGTCATTATGTAACTTGTCTACGGACATATAGGCCAGGAATGGTAGGGCTGGGATTCAACCTGGGTCTATCCCATATACAACTACATGTGTTCTCATTACTGCATGATATTCTATAGTTTAACATATCATCAGGCATTTGAGTTCTTTCCAGTTTTTTCATTCACACAAATGATGCTGCTTTGGACATCTTATACAGGACTTTGCTCTCAGACCTGTCTTACTATGTTCAAATATAAAAGTTGATTAAAGTCAAGGATTTTTGCCCATTTTGTTTACTTCTGTATCTCCAGTGCCTATAACATAGACTAGCATAAAGTAGGTTCAACAAATGTTATAGAGTGGATAGATGGATCGATGATAGGTGGATGAATGGGTGGGTGGATGGATGGATGGATGGATGTTCTTGCAGATGGACAGGTGAATGGACAGGAGGATGGATGGGTGTGGGAGTACTTCTCTAGCATAGATACCTGGAAGTTCCCAGCTCTTGCCCCCACTGACCATGGTTTAGGACAGTGGTTCTCAACTTTGGCCACTTATTAGAATGTACTGGAGACCTTTTTAAAAAATACTGATGCCTGAATCCCACTTGCAGATACTCAGGTTTAACTGGCCTGGACTGTGGCCTAAGCACTGAAACATGAACTTACTACTGAGTTGGTGGCACTATACAAACAACTTGGTAAGGTGTCATAACCTTACTGACAACATAAGCGCATGATAGCAAGTTTATGAACTTAACTGCCAGATTTTGGGGATGACAGCAGCTCTGATGGCCATTCCAGAAAAAGAGTTCCAAAATTGCTTTGAAGGATGGACTGGGTGCTGGCAGTGGTGCACAGCTTCCCAAGAGGAGTACTTCGAAGGTGACCATAGTGATATTCAGCAAAGAGTTGTGTAGTACTTTTTCTAGGATGAGTTCACAAAATTAACTTTCTGACCTCATGTATGCACAAGTATATTTATAATCAGCTAATAACTACAAGGCTATCTGGAAAGATCCAGCCATGTAGTATGAAAAATAGAGGCATTTGTGGCTGGTTTTTTTATTATTGGGGTAACATTGGTTAACAAGAATTACATAGGTTCCAGGTATACAATTCTATACTGCATCATCTATATATGAGGGCTGTCCCAAAAAAATCCATGTACTGACACTGGGTGGTGAACATATAATGCAATACATGGATTACTTGGGGGGAGCCCTTGTATTTTATTAAAATCGTCCATATGCTTACTTATTTTTTATGTCCTAATTTGTTGATTTCAGAGGTAAAGAGATCAATGCTGATGATAAATGCCTCAACCTTTTCCTGTATTTTCGCCATCACTTTTTGCTTCTTATAGTTGAAGCCATAGTATTAGGGTACTGATGGTTCATAATTGCTATACCAGCCATCCCTCTGTATCCCTTGTACACTTTTTATCTTGAATTGTATGTTATCTAATGTCAACCTAGAAACATCTGCTTTTTTGCTGTTGTTAGTATTTACCCAGCCTATCTCTTAATATGTCTTTATTTTCCATGCTCTTATATCATTTTTGTTGTAGATGTACTTTTTGGAAATAACATAGAGCTACATTTTTAAACCTAACTTGAAATTTCTCTCAGTATGTCCATTTGAGTCACTTACAGTGACTTTGGACTGATTCTTGCCAGTTTATTTTGTTTTCTATTTACTCTGTTGTTTTCTTCCTTCATCCACACCCCACTTCTTACCTGTTACTGCATGGACCAAGTACCTTCATCACATTGCCCTTGTCTAATATTAATATCTTCCATTTCTAACATTAGTTTTCTATTCATCCAGAAAATATCCTTAAAGACTCCATGTCCGTATTTGAACTTACATTATCTGCCAACATACAGAAAGCATCAGTTTCTCTATCTTCCCTTCAAACAGAACTCTGTGTATTCTCTACTTCCTCTACCTCTTCCTTGTCTCTTCCAACATTTATATTCTCTGGGATTTTCATTCTAGATTTAGGCTGACCAGACATCCCATTTTAAATGGGACAGAAAACAATGGACTGTCCCATTTCAAGCAGTGCATATGGTCAGCCTACTGATGCCTTGAATTTAGCCCAGTGAGACTAGGCTGACCAGATGTACCATTTGAAACGGGACAGGATCATTATTTTCTGGCACATTTAAAATGGTACGTCTGGTCAGCCTATCTATATTGCCATTCTTTTCACAATCAAAGAAGTTTTGTTTTATCTCTAAATCTTACTAGCTTTTTGCATATCATTGCATCTTGCATCCCCATATGTTCTTTGATTCTTAATTTATTTCTCTATTAATTTTTTTCACATGAGTACTTGTATGAGAGGTAAGCTTTCTATATCTCTGCCTATCTGAAAATATCTTTACTTTACCCTCTGGGGCATGTTAGGCAGTGTATGCAGTACTACCTTTAAAGTACTTTCCCTGAGATCCTGGAATACATGGCTCCTTGTATTCTTATATCCAGTGTTACACATACTTGTTACTTCATAGAGAATCTGTTTCTCTTCTGATCGTTTGCTTTTTTGTTTGTTTGTTTGTTTGTTTTGTTTTTTAATTCATTTTTTAAATTCATTTTTATTGTTAGACTTATTGGGGTGACATCTGTTAGCAAGGATTACATAGGTTTCAGGCATACAGTTCTACAGTGCATTGTCAACTTGTTGTATAATAAGTTCACCACCTAATGTGACTTCTCTTTCCATCACCTTATAGTTAGCTTCCCCCCTCCTCTCCCACCTCCTCCCCTTTCTCCCCTCCCTAACCCACTCGTCCCCAAATAAACATTAAACTATTGATTGTGTCCATGGGTTATTTGTTTGTTCATTTCTTTTTTCTTTGCTTTCAGTTTTATATGCCACATATGAGTGAAGTCATACAGTTCTTTGTTTTTTCTGTCTGGCTTATTTCACTAAGCACGATGATCTCCAGGTCCATCCACTTTGTTGTAAATGGCAATATTTCATCTTTTCTTACAGCTGAGTAATATTCCATTGTGTATATGTACCACAGCTTCTTTATCCAGTCATCTGTCGCAGGGCACTTTGGTTGTTTCCATGTTTTAGCCACTGTGAACAGCGCTGCGATGAACATTGGGGTACATAAGTCTTTGCGGACTAAGGTTTTCAGGTTTTTTGGGAGATCCCCAGAAGGGGGATTGCTGGGTCAAACGGTAGCTCCATTCCCAATTTTCTGAGGAATCTCCACACACTGTGCTGAAAGGTTTTATGATGCTTTTTCTTTATCCCTGGTATTATAAAATTGCCCTGATTGTCTGGTGTTTCTTGCACCTTTTATTCAGTGTGCCTGGTCCTTTGGCATCTTTCAATAATAATAACAATTACAATGTTAGTAGCTAGCATTGAATGTTACCACATGGTCAGCATAGTAATTCTCTCCACACCCGCATACTAGATGCTATTATTATACCCATTTTACAGAAGAGGAAATTGTGCCACAAGAAAAAAAACATCTGTCTTCAGTCCTGGAAGTGATTTTACTATTATTTCTTTTAGAATTTCCTCCATTTCTGTCTCTCTGCCATCTTCTATTTGTCTGGTATTAAGAGTTGGAGGTCAGTCCCCTGATTCATTGTCCTTGGACACTGTGTTTTGGGAGCTTTCCCAAACAGCTTGATTATTGAGCTCACTAATCCCTACTTTAGCTATGCCCCTTCTGTGACTGAGCTCATCTATCCAGGCCCTGCCTCTCAAATTCAAACAACCTGGAGACAGGTGATCAAGAGAAGAGTAAAGCCACCTGCCTCATCCCCACCAATATTCACATTGATGATTGCCCACCTGCCTCTCTCCTGGTCCCTACCAGTCCTCTCTGAATTTGGCACAGCCCTAGACTCAGCACTTCCAATATTTTTGCAGCAACACTAGCTGTTAATTTTATTCTATTTGCTTTGCATCTTCTTAAAATTTTTAAAAATAATGTCTAGTCCACCAAGGGCATGTTTCTTGTTTTCCTGTGCTGTTATAAATTGTTTATACCATTTCCCACCCCAACCCCCATCATGGGATTTGGAGCAAACAGATAAACAGGTGCTCAGTTCACCATTTGACACAATCTCCTCTTGGATGCAAAGAGCAGAGACTCTAGTCACCTTGAGAAATGAGGACTCACCAAGGAACACATGTAGCAATGAACTAGACAGGTGTCTCTGACTTGTGGCCAGGCCTCTCAGGGATAATGGGCATCACACCTGGCTGCATCCCAATGGGTCTGAAAAGCCCTTCAAGAACTAGAAGTCCATTTGAGAATCAAGATCCTTTAACACTATCACATTAACCCTTCAGCTGCAGAAGTTGAGGGATGACAGCTCCAATACTTCACCATTAACTCTCTCTCTCTGCTTCTGCCCCTGCTATCATGCAATGAATCCCTCCATATCTTGAATTTAAATTTCTGAGAGAAAAGTTCTGATAGATCCAGATAGTCACTATTATTCCTGTTGCTAAAACACCTCAGTGCCATGACCAACCCATAGACTGACCACCCTAAAATCAGATGTCCACCCAGATCCAAACCAGCTCAGGCCTACCTGGTGGGAGTCATGTGGTCCACACATGGAATCCCTCAATGTGGATTGTGGTTGAGACAGGCACTGTGAGACTCATCCTGTCCAAGCCACCCCTAAGGATCCTCCCAGATCTAAACACTGGGGGCCCATGGGAATGTCTGAGTGCTTGTTAATAAGCCCAGCTCACCGTTCTACAACCCACCCAAATCCCCTTGGATCAACGTGCCCCTGAAAAATCAGTACCTCTACAAGCCCAGGCAGTGAGCCCCATGGTGAGGATGCAGACGATGGAAGGGAAGGTTTAGGGTCAGAAATACCAGAGAAAGCACCCAGGAAGGATGTTATAATACTTCAAAAGTACACACAAGTGGAGGTGACTCTCTTGTTCATAACTGTACCCACTTCCCTGGGCATTACCCCAGTACATGGTGGCAGGGTCACTTGGCCTTGAGAGCCCCCACGCTTCACTGGGCCACAGATAATTGACTGGTAGAGGAGTGGGCACCTCACCCAAGCTGGGCTTATCATTCATTCTCCTTTCTTGGAAATGTGCACCTGAAAAGACAGCCCTTAACTAATGCAGGCTCCACCTCATGGCAGAAACCATGAGGCTCAGGCAGTCTGTCAGGAAGCCGCCAGTATTTGTATTTCTGATATAACTGATGCACTGGACCCTGGCACATACTGACTCTGACCCCAGCTCCAGACTGAGCTGAATTCCTGGACAGACACTCGACTTTGACCCTGGCCACAGGACTAAGCCCTGACCTGGCCACTGATTGCTCCATACCCTGATTTAAGCTGAATTCTGATCTCAGCAGCATACCAAGCCCTGACCACCATCCTGGTCATCTCAGGAACACTTTCTTGTCACAAGTGGCCCTGGTTTCCCTCCACGTGACTGGGGTCACATCTCATTTCCCATAACAGCAGCCAGTTCAGGTCCTACTCCCCATATCCTGAGGGTGGCTGAACCCGGGAACCGATGGTTTCACACCTGAGCCCAGACCCTGCCATGGGGTCTTTCATCCAGGGCACATTCTCTTGCTGTGGGACCAAATGCCCAATGGTCATCCTCTGTTCTTTGACCTGAAGGAATCTGGCTTGAGCAAGCACAACTCTGACTCACACAGCCTCACTGCATGAAAATCTAATCAGATGCCTCTGGAATCCCCTAAAGAAAGCCCTGGTGGTTCCTGGGTCAGCTGGAATCTCTGGGAGTCACCCTCAACAACCTTTCTTTCCTGTACAACATGCCGTCAAGATCTATTGGTTCAGGCTCCAGGTGTGTCCCTGATGAACTCCTCTCCAGCCCACCCCACTCTCCCCTCCCAAGCCTGCACCCACAGCCTTCTTCCCAGGTACGATTCCTGCCTCCAGGCTCATTACCTCCCACCCCACCCCCAGCTCCTCCTACTGTGGCAGCCAGCATGAACTTTCAAAAGATGAAGTACAACCACATTCCCTCCTGCTTACTACTCATCCATGGCTTCGTATTGCCCCCCACATAAAGTCCAACCTCTTGAGCATGGCATTCCAGGCCCTACATGATCTGGCTGAAAAGCCCTCGGTGGTCCCAGGCTTCATTTAGGGAGGAAGAGGGTTTATTTCTCATGCAGATCATTTCCCCCCAAGTTCTCATAGGCTTCCATTCATTCTCTCTCTCTGGGGGAAACTAGGACTTGATTTCTTTAGAGCCTGTCATTTCGTACAGCGGAGAAGGGGCAGGGGTATAATTATATATGGCAAATTGGAGCTGCTATTAATCAAAGCATCTCCAACAATATCAAAAACATAATGTGACATCTCAGAGCTCCTCTCCCGCTGGCTCCAATGGACATCAAGAGGAAGCTGACCTTTTCCACAGCCGAATTATAAATGTCAGAATTGCATGGCGCCATCCTTCAATTACTGTCACCTTGAAAGGGGAGAATGCTGGCGGCCTCACACTTAAGCATTTCCAAATGCAGATATACTTCAAACGCTCCCTCTCCGTGAGAAACGAGTGCTGGGTTCTGAAAAGCCTCGGCGTCTATGCCATGTGCCCAGAAAGTCAGCAACTTGAAAGATGATTGGGGGATTGATCAGCACTACTCATCTGATCTCCCCCTTCCAGCAAACTAAGAGTTTAATTTTTCTTCAATTGCTATTTCCAAAAGCACCACAGGACAAAGATGCTTCCATTGCCTGGCTCCGAAATGCAGATAATTTGTAGATTGCTTTTCCCTTTACTAAATTATGTTTTTATTCTACAGCTTTAAATAAGACAAAAAAAATCTTTCCTCCTTGTCATATTTCTGTTTTTCACTCAAAGTCTTCATTCAACAAGAAGGCAGAAAGGGTTGAGTCCAATAATCAGGAAAAAGCAATTCCACATTCTAGGCTGATGTGATGTTGTGGTATTTACAGTATGAACATATCAAATTAGCATCTTCACATGCTACAATACAATATTGCTTCCTCTGTCACCTGTACCTCTTCTACCAATGGGAATTCTTTTTCCTTCTGCACTAAATTAACAAGGTGTATCATTAGATTTTAGTTATTACAAAACACGGATGATCAATATCACCCTCTAGTTCTCTTTTTACAAGACATCTCGGGTCTTATTTGAGCTGGGAAGCCTGGCCTCCTCACAAAGCGAAGAGTTACGAATTCAGTGGGCCTCACCAGGGAGATGTGCTTCCCTGTGGCCATTCTCTGCAGCCAGATGCATTCTATCTGCTTTCAGGTTCAAGGGTGCCAGAACCCTGTGGTCACTGGGGTGGTCAGAAGCAAGGGCAGCCTGAGCCCTGAGCTTCACCAGCTGACGGTCGGCCTACCTACTGGCCCATTACACTCGGACACATAGTGGGACTTCTCCCCTCCTTGGGAGCCCAGTGTCTCTGATTCCTCACCCCCATCCCAGAAAGTAGGGCACAAGCGTAGCTGAGAAGAAGGACATTGTGTAGGGGGAGCAGCCACTCATTCTAAACCAACATTCAAAAGTAATATGTTGATGTGACAATTGTCCAGAATGCAATGAAAAGACTTTAGAGAAAACAGTGTGTAAACAAGACCATGAGTGCTATCCAGAGAGGGGACCCACTCTGACGGCGGGTCAACTGGTCTGGTTTATGTGAACCAATACAAGCAGGGGAGAGTTGTTTGAAAAGATTTTTATATTAACAGGAATCCAAGTATTGCTTTGGTTTGAGAAAGGTGTTACTTGCTAATAGGTTTCCCAGGCCAGGATCAGGAGCTCCCAATCCCTCCCAACCCAGCTGATTCCTTTACTGGAAATCTGTGGGTGATTTTCTCAGGAGGCATCTCTGCCCCGGGGTCAATTCAGAGACTACAAAGGGACTTGCATTAAGTTGTAGGGGGATGTCGCTCTCTGAATCCTCCAACCAGAAACGTGTAGGCCCCAGCTTCTGCCCACCTCCACATGAAAAGGACAAAACCATCTGAGCTGGAAACTGGAGAGAAAGAACACTCTAAGGCCATCGCAGTGGGTCCATCGTTCTGGGAAAACATGACCTGTGAAGTATCACAGGACAGACCGCTGCATGCTGAGATGTCGATCCTGGAGAGTGCTGACTTTCCTCTCCATGCTGGTGGCAACGAAAACAACGGTGCTAGGGACATTGTTTTTTCTTTCTTTGTCTCTGAGATGATATTGAGAAACCATGTGAAGTTAGTACAGCTCTTAGCAGAGTACCCAGTTCAGAAGCAAATACCCCCACAACCGATTTCCTTTCTACTTTGCTACATTTTACATTCTAATTGGCACAAAGCCAATAGGAAAATCACAGCAAATGCACCAGTGAGGCCATTATAAACATGGTTGTAACCTGCAAGTCAAGGGATGTTTAATTAGCCATAAAGTGTACCCAAGAATTTACTTCCTACATCCCCCTCCTCAGCCCCATCTCTGGTTTCTCCGAGCTCCCCTCCACATCCCACCTCCAGTCTCTAGCACATTGTGGGGCCTTTGTGCAGCTGCCCTTTCTGCTGAGAACTCTCCCTACCTGCTGTGGACTGGCTAAATCAGGCTTGTCCCCTCACACCCAGCTGAGATTTGCCTCCTCCAGGAAGCCTTCCCTGACTCACAGCAAAACAGGAATCAGTGACCCTCCCCAGTGCCTTCAGCACCCTACATGTGCCCTGCTCAGCAGTCACCACACAATGGCCATGTGGCTTGACTACCTGTCTCCTCACTAGACTATAAGCTCCTTTGGGCAGGGCCTCGAGCCCTTTATGTTTCCAAAGCCTGGCAAACCGTCAGGCACTTCTAGGTACTCAGCTCAAGTTTCGTAATGGGTGGATGGATGAAGTTTCTGAGAAAACACTCTATTGCTAGAGAAGAATAGCAGTGACCCTACGGTGGCAACTGTCCCCTCCCTCCCTCTCCCCTTTGCCTCTTCTGCTCCCTGATCCCCAACTGCTGGGCACTTACAGCTTTCTGCTGTAGGTTTTGGTTCCTCATTCCCGGAGCAAGAGGGAAACTCAGGCAACAGACATTAACCCATTTCTATTTTACCCCAAGAATACTCACCAGCAGGGCTTGCAGCAGGAGCATTTGCTCTGAAATAACTTGCAGATGACAGTCCTGACCTCACCCCCAAAGTTTGCTACGAAATATCTTGTTTTTATTATTATTTTCACATTGCTCCAGTGTATCAGTAGTCTTTGGAAGCAAATGACAGCATTCTGTTTATAGCATTCTGTTTTTAGTAGCGGTATTTACATTTGCAAAATATAGTAATGTGACTGAAAATGTCAAATCCTAGAAAACGTTGCATTCCTACGTGTGAAAAAAATTAATAAATACCGATCATCATATGCATTTCTGCTACATTAGGATTGGAGACGTTTGTTTAGAAATACCTCCAAGAATATTTTATTTTCACACAGGAAACCATTCAGATCTGCTGCAGCCTCAAAGAGCGTGTTCATATAAAATTAAATGAATGCGGCAGCGAGCTGCACTTCTTTTGTTCTAAACAGGAAATGGGTTAAAGCGGGCTCACTCTTTGGACCTGTCAGACCTCCTGTCACAGACTCCAGATGGTCCTGTTTGGCCTAATCCAGGATCCGGAGCAAACTGCTCAGCCCCCACCTCCACGCCATGGGCTTTCAATGGGTCTGGATGGGAGGTGAGGGGACAGGTGTACCTGGGGCCCAGGTCCATTGCCAAATTTGTGGAGGTGGCCTTCTTGGCGACCTATCTGATCACTGGCCATTTGCACTCCAGCTTCATAGGAATGGGGCCTGGTTGTGGCTTTGCCTGCTCCAGCTCTGCTAGAAACCAGCCTGGGGAATCTGGAAGATGTGTAGATGCCTACCAGGCCCAACAGGCCTTGCTATCCCCAGATTGCTTATCACCCTCTCTCTCTCTATCTACTACCATCTGCATCTTGAAATCTTATCTGGTGAGATAAGAAATTCCCACATACTTCTGCTATTGGGCCTTACCCAGCTATCTGAACCCCAAAGATCAATCCTTAAGGCTAACAGCAAAACATGCTCTGCGCCAGGGGCGGGTGGAGGCCAGGTTAGGGCTTGCTGGCTAGCCCTCTCCTCCCTGTGGTTGTTCTGTGTGGCCACAGCCTGGCTTCCCAGGCCCCAATCCGACAGTGCAGATAACCTTCAATTCAAACTATAAAAGTTGGTTTCTCTCTGCCTCTCACATTCTACTAGAAAATGAACCATAATTTGAAACACACAGTAAAATGTAATTTTTCCTTTTTAGCACTCAAGCTCCTTCATTTTCAAAGAAAGTCAACGGCTGGTGGATTGAATTTTGTTTTTTGCCAATTATACATTTTGCCTCAAAAGCTGACTAGAGTACAAAAAAGAAGTGAGGGCATTCACACTCCGAAGATGAATCATCTTCAAAGCTGGCATCAGAACCCCCCACGTTCAGAACCCCAGTCTTGAGACAAACGCTCTAGTCATTAACAAGAGCTCATACCACAGGCTAGAGTTATGGCTAGCATTTGTGCACCACTATTAAGAATGTCCTCTATTAATGACAACAGCTGTTGGTTTAATAACCCCAGAAAAGATCATTAAATTCTTTCACATTTCCCAGAAACAGATGGGAGAATTGCAGGAAGGTTCGAGCATATGGAGGAACATATTGGATTGCTGCAGCTTCAAAAAGTGGCCAGAAATCTGACACGGAATGGACTGTTCCACACAGTCCTGCTCATGGGCACCCAGTAGGAGCACGTGTGCTCCGTGACTTGTTGGGGGCATGGAAACAGGGTGAAGTGTGGTGTCAAGACAGGTGAGCCCTTGGTGTGCTTGGCTGGGCTGGAAAGATGGCTGCCTGAGTTGGAGGGTTCTTGTGAAGGCTAAGAGGGTAGCTTGAGTCAGCAGCTCTTGGCCCCACGTCACTGACTCCGTGATCACTGGTGGCACCATCCACTGGCAGAGTATGCACACTCACGGTCTCATGCATGCTCCCTTTAATTCCTGAATTCTCACTCCAGTGTACATAGATGTATCTGGGTCAACAAAGGCCAGTGCAATGCCCTTGCAGGCAAGCTCCTGATACCTCGAATCAATGCATTTATCCTGCTGAGAGGACTGCCCACATGAGAGGCCTCAGCTTGATTTTTACTCCTTTCCCTGAGTTCAGAGTCAGAGGTAGCTATGCACATTTTGTGCATCCGGTGGAAGAGAGCATTTCAAGAACTCTGAGTCAGATGTTCTAATGATTCAGATCTGGCTCTGTCTATTTTTGAGGGAGATAGAAGAAACCAGGGAGGAAATGTAGTCATTAAAAAAAAAAAAAAAGTATCTCCCTAAAAAAAAAAGTTACAGGAACTGATGGTTTTACTGGTAAATTCTTTCAGACATTCCAGGAAATATTAATTCCCATGTTATATAAAATGTTCTTATGTGTAGACAAATAGGGAAAGCTAGGCATGGCCTTGATAACACAACATAGCATCAAAAAGAAAGAAAACTAAAGACTAGACTCACAGATGTACATATAAATTCCTATGCAAATAGTGGCAAGACTAATTCAAAATTACATTGACAAATAAATAGGGAGTAATCCAAGTTTATAAGAATGGTTTAGTGTTATGAAATTAATTAATATAGAACACATATAATATTATTGGATGGAATACCTAACGTTGAAAAGATTTCTATTTCTGGTCTATTCAATTTGCATTTTTCTCAAATGTATTTATTGCTTTTGGGGGGTTGAATTGTGTCCTCCAAAAAAAAAGATATGGTGAAGTCCCAATCCCCAGTACCTCAGAATGTGACCTCATTTGGAAATAGAGGCATTGTAGATGAGATCATACTAGATAAGGTGGGCCCCTGATCCAACAAGACTTGTGTCCTTATAAGAAGACATTCATGTGACAGCAATGACACACAAGGAGAAGGCCATGTCACAACAGAGACAGAGATTGGAGTTATGCAGCAGAGAGCCAAGGAACACCAAAGACTGCAGCATATATCATCAGAAGCTAGGAAGAGGCAAAGGATTGGGAACATGGCCCTGCTGACACCTTAATTTTGGACTTTTAGCATCCATAACTGTGAGACAATACATGAAGCCACCCAGTCTGTGGTGCTTTGTTATAGCAGCCCTAGGAAACTCATACAATTGGTTTAAATCAGGAGGCAGCAAACTTAACCTTGCAAGTGAAATCCAGCCTACAGCCTGTCTTTCCACAGCCTTTGAATTTAAACAAGGAGGAAGAAGAAATAGAGACTATATGTGGCCCACAAAGCCTAAAATATTTAGCATTTGGTCCATTAAAAAAAAGTTTGCTGTCCCCTGTTTTAATAAAACCCTAATAAAATAACTCCAGGAGATATCTGGAAGACAAAACAGATGAAATTTTTAACTAAGAAAACTTTGGATAAATAATAAAAGAGAAATTACACTCTGACATATTTAAGTATATAAAGTACATAAAACTACAATAACTAAAATAGGGAAAATATTGGCATACAGATTAATAAAATAGAATGTGTCACCCTTAAATGGGCCCAATTTATAATAAGACATTAATACATACTATAGGCAGTATCAGAAGCTTATAGGAATATATACATTTTTTAAATATTGGGAAAAACTGGAATATGGGGGAAATAAATTATTAGATCATCAAATCATACTATTACCAAAGTAAGTTCTAGACTAGTTTTAAAAATTAAATGTAAAAGAAGAAACATTTTTAACAATCTGAAAGAGAATATTTGTCAATAGTTAACTGATTGCTGAATAGGGAAGCATATTCTAAGCATAAAGCAAAGAAGAAATAGTAAAAGAAAAGAACTATAGATGTGATGACGACATTTTCATACTTCTGTACCTCAAAAGAATCATAAACAAAATTGAAAGCTAATAACTAGCTGAGAAAAAATATTTGACATAATCATAACAAAGGATTAATAACTTCCATATATAAATAAAGCTTAATTTAAAAAAACACCAACATCCTAATAGAAAGATAGGCAGCAGACAGACCCCAAGAATTCACTGGGGACATATTAATATAACTGGCTAAAGAACATATGAGAAATAGTCAAGTTCCCTGGTTATTTAACACACACACACACACACACACACACACACACACACACTTAAAAATGAGATCCCATCTATCAAACTGACAAAATGTAAAAGGGCCTACACACTGTTTTGGGTAAAGTCCAGTTAAGGACTTTTATCCACTAACAGAGGAAATGCACTGAAGTATTATTTCTGAACTGCATTTTCACACTCTAGTCTGCATTGCATATGCTTCAGTAATGAGAATGAGATCATATATGATTGGCAAGAAATGGTAAAGACGTCAATCAAACCTGAGGTCGTATAGGCTCATGTGCACTTCTTTCCAGCAGGTTTTGTTTTAAGCCACCAACTACCAGCAGCTGAGCCCAAAGGACACTCCCACAGCTGAGCACAGGACACGCAGTGTGCAGCTCGCACTGCCCGCCCACCAGTCGTACCCTTCCTGTGGGCTAGGTGTGCCTGCTCGTTCTGCCATGAAAGTGCTTCCGTGCTCATGCACCACCTTTATGTATGCTGTCCTGTCTGCATAACTCAGCAACCCATCTCCAATCCTTCCTTACACCATTTCTGACAAGCAACTTTTAGAAGCCACACAGTTCTTAATCTGTTAGAAATTTAATTAATTTTTAAATAACACTTTGACTAGGATTGTTATTTCTTATTAGTGTTGTGGTTACAACGTAACATAAATTTGGAATGTTCGGCCTAAAACATGTTTTTCCTGTAAGTCATGTCATTTTTAGTGCACGATTTTGCAGAACACAGAATTTTTTGGGTATTTTACAGAACATGTATATGCACATATATATCAGATTATTGTAGAACAGCTCTATATAATTATCAAAAGCCTCAAAAAAGATCAAGCAGCTATTCCACTTATAGCAATATATACATAGGAAAAAAATCAGCAATACACCTAAAAATTTATGCAATGTGTTTATCCAGAAGTTACTTATAAAACTAAAGATTGGAAAACATCCAAATCCATAATATTTGATTGAATACCTGATATTCCATCTATACAATGGAATCTATGAGCCATTAAAAATAATCTTTTCTAAGAACACTTGAAGCAATCCAATTTCTCATAATAGATCATTCAGTGGGGGGAAATGCAATCTATAAAATAATGCCACAGAGTATCATCCCAATTTCATAATGAAAATTATCAAATTATGTACTATTTGTTTATGTAGGATAAATATATAAATATATATAGAAATTATATATAACAGTTAGAAATAATAGTAGATGGGATTGTGAATAAACATGAATGACCTCCTTGTACTTCTCTGCAGTTTCTAAGTTTTCTATAATGAACATACATTACTTTTATGAGTAAAAGAAAATGGAACATTCTTTTTTAATGGATGTTTTAATATAAAGGCGTGTGGCAAGGAAAGAACAGAAGAAGAGAGGACTAGGGCAAGAATGAGCCCACCCTAAATTTAAATCCTGGTTCCATCTCTGATAGAAGGAGCCTCTCCCTGGCCTAGGAAATCCTCAATTATTGCAAACTCCATGCTGACTTTCCTGATACTTCTGTGCAACTTCCCTCCTCTTGGCCCAGACCACATGACAGGTGGGCTTTCTGACCCCCACACTGGGGGTCCTATACCATTCACCAGGTTCCTGTACCCTGGGGTCTAGCCTTCAACTCCCCAATGACTGGCTCAGCTCAGCTGCAGCCCAACAGCCAAGACTGCCCCTGTCAACCCAATCCCCTAGGATCCAGGTGATCAGGGCCAGACCCTATATCAGAGTCACTAGAGGACGACACCTAACTATATTCCCAATGTCCACCCTGCCCTGCAGTATGAGCACTTCCCTGTAATTCAGAGCAGGGACTGATGATGGTCCTGGCCCTAGAGGAGTGTTGGTGCTGATGAGAGTCACCAGGCCTGGAACTGTCTTGTGGCCTGAAAGATGGCTCAGTGGTCATTCAGGTGGGGGAATGAGACTGGGATCAGGTACCTTGCTCCCACATCCATGCCTTGGCACCACATAGCCCCTCCACCCCACCCAAGGAGGAAAAAAGGAAAGAGGAACCCTAAATTCACAAAGTTAATGGTGTTTTTGATAAGAAATGGAGTTTAAAAAGAATAACATATGGTGGGTTTCCATCAGCAGGGTAGATCTAATCCCCTTGAAGAACCCTCCAGAGTGAAACCACTAAATGATTGGATGAAAGATGTTTTTAATCTATTTAAATGCATTACTGAGCTGGCACCAAAGTAAGAAATAGACAAATCCCTAAAACAAAGTGAAACAAGAAGACTGAGAAGAAAATGAGTGCTAACATCTGCTTTCTTTTTGCTGGTTTCTGCTAAATCCTTGAGACTTTGAAGTTCTTTGCTGAAGACTACATGAGGTTTGAGAAAGGAGATAAATTCAACCATGTCCCAAGGCAGGAGATCTGTTCCAGTCACAAACTGAGACTCAAAAGGACATCACACTTGAAAAGTGAATAATAAATAGCCCAGGATCTCCATACTGAGACACAAGGAAACTTATCTATCTTGACCCTGGCATTGGTTGAGTGGGGAAAACTCCTTGTAACATAAACCACCTCTTATACAACTTTGAGATCCAAAATTATATACATGTGAGGTCCAGAAAACATCAAGTAGGGCTTTCAGGCATTGCAAAAGAAATCCTCTCCAGAGAAACATCACCTCAAATGAGGCCTCTAGAGTCTTCATAAATAAATGCTGACAGACAGGGTGGTCAGAGTGCCTGGGGGAGCTCACATCAAATAGACCAATGTACAAAGAAGTACATCAAAGAACTGCAGAGTGGAGTAAGTGCTAAGAAGGAACTAGATAAGATAGAGAAAATATGGAGATCTAATTAAAGAAGGTGGTCCGGAAATTCACATTTAAGCTCAAAATCTAAGAGAGAGAGAGAGAGACACTACCTCCCTCAGCACCCACAGAGCAAATCCCATGGGAGTAAGGCTGCCAGATTTATAAGAAAAACAAATTACAGGATTCCCAATGAACTTTGAATTTCAGATAAACAATGGTTTTCTAGTATGGCCCATGCAATATTTGTGACATGCTTAAACAATTATTTATTCTTTTATTATTTTGGTTTTTTAATCTGAAATTCAGAGTTCATTGGGCTTCCCATATTTTATCTGGCAGACCCAGATGGAAGTTATCTGATTGGTCCTGCTTGAGTCACATGCTCTTCCTTTGGCCCTATCCCTGTGGGCAGTTGTACAGGAAGCACTGCCATTGACAGTGCTCACCAGAATTGCATGGGCTGGAGGAAGAGCAGTTCCCTAGTAAAGATAAAAATCTTTGATTATAAAAATGACAGACATCCATTCCCCTGGGGTTTACTAAAGGATGATGGTCATGGTGGTGGTGGCATTACTTATTTATAATGATTTCATTTGCCTCCCTCTTTTTCTGTCACTAGATTTCTCCCAGACACCTGGTGTTCCTGGTCACACTAAATCCATCCGGTATGATGAATCCAAGAACCTCCACTATACATCAGGTAAACACACACTGGCCAACATGGCCACATGGAAGGGACTGTTTCAGTATAACTCAATGGCTCTCAGCCTGGGTGCATGTTAGAATCACCCAGAGCATCTCTAAGAAGCACTGGTGCCTGGGCCCCACCCCAGAGATTCTGATTTAATACCTGGGTGTATCGTGGACACCAGGAGTTTCTAAAGTCTTTCAGGTGATTCTAATATGCAGGAAAGGAATCGCTACTTATACCTCCAGTCACATCGCACATAGTCCTTTTGCCCCTGCACACCTGCCCTTCACATTTCCCAGTGCTTACATTGGCTCATTCCAGTCACTCCAGATGGAATCTGCCCCCCATCTATGGAAGAGCTTTTTGATCTTCAGATGAGGTCATGCCTCCTCCCCAGTGAAACCTTCCCATAAGCCCAAGTATTATAGAATCCTTTATCATCCCCTCTACCTGCGCAGAGCCCCCCAAAAATGATCCCCACAGAGAAATGACCCTTCTCCATCCTAGAACAAGGGTCTTCTCACAGCTCCTCGTGAGAAGAGACGTTTTTCATCCTGACGTGTAGCTCTGCCATTGGCCCTTGCTGACTGAATTCTCAGACAACGGTGAGCATTTAACCTCCTGGAGCCCACCTGCCAGAAGCAGAAGGGCGTCCGAATGTGTGCACCAGATCATTTAGATCTTAGCAGGATGCAAAATGAACTCTCTGGGAAATAATAAAATCATTATTCAGGTCTATCCGTAATAAATAGCATCTGCCTCTCATCGCAGAAGCCCCTTAATACTGATCTGTAGGCAGTGGCTCTGAGACTTCTCTTTGGTTCGTGCAAGGCTTCCTGGAAAACTCACAACCAAGCTTTGGGACCAGGAGAAGCAGCATCCTGCAACAAAGGGGTGCACCCTGGACTCTGGCAGAAATAACTCTTCCTCCACAAACAATGCAGCTTAATCAAAGCAGGAAGAACAAGGGACGGATGAGACAGGACCAGCTGCCACTTTCCGGGCCAGTCTTTAATTAGGCATCAGAAGCCTGTGACTCCGTTACACCTGGACACTCACCTGCAGGTGCTCATCTCATTTTGGCATCATGGAGGTTCAGAGACAGACCCTGGGCTGGCCAACACCTGTTCTCAGCTCAGACACAGTTCAGATGATTGCCCCAGTAGGGCAGCCATTATGTGCTTAAGGTCTGTCCCTCTGCTGGACTGGAAGCTCCATGACAGCAGGGCGCAGGTCTGTGCCACTCATCTCAGTGTCCCGAATGCCTAGAGTAGAAAACCAAATGGACAATCAGTAAATACCTATTGGATGGTTGGGTGCAATGCTGTCGGAAGGACAGGCCATAGCTCCTGGTCTACCTCACCACCATGTGCTACCGCCACCTACATGGATCAGGCCCACGTCTGGCTCCGTCCACTTCCTCCAGGATCGGGAGACATGAGAACAACCAACCAACGAGGCTCTGGGCAGGTGGAAAAGAGGGACACCCTTGCGGATCTTGGTGGGTGATCCCTTCTACCCATAGGAAGGACTGACCCAAGGAGGTATATTTGGGGTGAGCCTTAGGGATGAACAGAAGTTCTCAGAAGGAAACACAATGCAGAAAGAGGAAGCAGGAAATAGGAGAAAGTACAAGCTTCAGAGAGGTAGGCAGGGCCCGAGTATCTGGACTAGGAACGCTGGTCATCCTGCAGGAAGCAGGAGCTGTTGGCACATTAGGAATAGGGGAGTGCCCCAGCCAGATCGTGTTTTATAAAGATCATCCTGGTGGCCACTGTGAGCAGATGTCAGCACAGACCAAGAGCCTGAGGACGGGGGCAGTCTCTGGCTGCGAGGTGACGAGGCTGAGCTGAGCAGCAGGGGTACAGAGAAGAGGCCAAACCACCCAGGGGTGCTGCCTGCTAACGCGAGGTCCAGGGTGGGAGACCAGTCTATGTTTCACGGTTCCAGGTAACACCTCTTCTTCCTGGCATCAAGGCCATCCAGCAACTTGGCCTCACAGCCCCCATGCGCCCCCCACCCCCAACCCTTTCAGGCTTCTGCCAGCCTCTACCACGTAGCACCTCCCCACACTCTCCTACACACAGGTATACACATATACATACAAGGGCTGTCCGGAAAACATCCAGTCATAAATGCCTCTGTTTTTCACATTACATGGCTGGATACTTTCCAGACAGCCCTTGTATACATCATACTCCATCCAGGTTCTCTGTTCCTCCAGGGCTCTTTAGCCTACTAAGAATCGTGAGACAGGCTCAGCCTTCAGAGTCTCCCAATACTGAATGCTAATCCTGGCTCTGCCCCTCGCTGTGTGAGGACAGGCAGGTACCTTCACCTCTCTGAACCTCTATTTTCTCATCTAAAAAAAGGCAGATAATAATGCCTACCTCACAGGGCTGTGAGCTGGAATAGCAATAATATACAAAAAGCTCCTAGCATGATGTTTGGCACGGAGTGAAGGCTTAATGACCAGCACCTATGGCTATGATTAGCCACAGACTTCTTTCCCAGGGTCACTGCAGCCCACCTCCTCCAGGAAGCAATGCCTGACCACCCAGCCAGCATGCTGAGTTCTTCCCTTCTTGGCTCCAATAGTCCTTGCAGTCTGCCCCATCCATCTAACACCTGACTCCTCAGCCTCTCGTGTTGGGCACTGGTTCCCATCCATGAGCCATTCTGGGCTCCCCCAACACAAATGAAATTCTCTGAGAGCAGAGCCCACCTTCCCACCTTTCTCCTGCCTCCCCTACAGTGCAGAGCTAGGCACATGGTAGATGATCTGGTAGGCAGGTAGGATAGAGACAGTTCACTGAGAGCTAGAAGTTAGGCTTTTATGACAAAGGCAATAGGGAGCTAGTGAAAGCTCTGGAGGAGGGGAGATGGTAGAGGGGTCATTTCGGTGAGGTACTGAGCAGCAGATCCACAAAATCCCCAATCTGTTTCCTTCCTTCTTTCCTGGCTGAGGCCACTGGCAGAGTGATGAATGGCCAGGGGCTGCGCCTTATTAATCACCTTAAAAGCAAACATTCATCTTGGGGCAGGATTTTTACTTTTCTCCTCTAATAACGGATTAAAACGCCCAAATATTAATGGGCCAGATAATTTACGTTTTGCTTAAGCAGAACAAACAAACCATCAGGTCCTTGTGGCAACACCACTTTCTGACAGATTGAGAGATAGGCTTAATAAATTGCTGTAACTAAAACAAGCACGTACGCATGCTCACCCGCCAATACATGACAGTTTGCAAACATTTTGCAACAAACGCAATATGATTTCTGTACACAAACAATTACCCATTTCCCCTAAAGGATTTTTCTCTTCTTCTTGCCTTCCCAGTTGCTTGGGGACAATTATGTCAGAACACTCTGGGCAGCATTCCCTTGTGTTTTTGTTCACAAACTGTGACCTCAGCCCTGAATAAATCAGTCCTGAGGAAAACAATTCATTGAGGTTCCAACACCACTAAGAGACAGCAAAATGGGCCATGGCCATTCTCCTTCCGCCTGTTCTCCAAACAAGGATCTTAAAAGAAAGTTTTCCTGAAAGGAGAAGGCAGAGGAAATCTTTTCATCTCGATTCCTTTTGTTTGAACACCCACTGAAAATCAGGCATAGTGAACTGTCTCAGATTCCAGCCCATGGCTGAAATATTACCATAGGCCTAGCGATGGAGAGAAGATAGGAGACCTGAATACTTACTCCTGCACTGGCAACAGACTTACTGTGTGACCTTAGCCGATTTCCTATCATTCTCTGGGCTTCAGGTATACCATCTGAACAATGAATGTTTGGTTTTGATAACTTTGAAATTCTGCCAACTAGTGGTTTAACACCTCCTGGGCTCCAGCAGTCACATAGGACAGGAGCATCAAATATTGGAGCTGAGCAGTTAAAAAAAAAAACAGATGAACTGCCCACTGAGCACATTAAGAGCCAAGGCAATTAACTCCCTTATCTAAGGCACCACAGCAGATACTCTCACTGAGCATGCTCAGTTCTAAAGGAAGCCACGTGTTACTAGGCATACTTAATTACAGCGCAAAGTCTTCTCCCGACAAAAGCTTACCCTTTCTGCTCGAGCTCCCCAGAAATAGAATAGACACTCAATAGGTCCGTAGCAATTAGTTCAATTAAACAAAGTAAGCAATCTTAGCCAAGGCTTACTCTGTTTACCTGCTGGTTTAGATAGACTCTAAACTCTTGAGTAAGAGGTGTTACAACAAAATTTAGTTCCCTACAAATTACAGTCTTGCTCAGCTAACCCTCCAAAATAGAGCATGCTCTACTAATCCATCTTTACACTCATCACACCTATAAGAATACAGAAGACTTGCACAATACTATCCACCAACTTGACCTAATTGATATTTAGAGATCACTCCAACCAACAGCAGAATTCACATTATTTTTAGGCATACAAGGAATATTCATCAAAACAGGCCATATACTTAGCCATAAAGCATGTCTCAAAACCTTTTTAAAGATTGAAACCATATAATTTTATTCTCTGCTATAATGAATTAAATTAAAAAGTAATAACAGAAAACCATCTAGAAAAATCACCAAATACCTGGAAATTAAACACACTTTTAAATAACTCATAAATCAATGTAGAAATAAAAAGGGAAACTAAAAAATGTCAAATTGAATGATAATGAAAATAAAACTCATCAAAATTTGTAGGATACAGCCAAAGCAGAGATTAAAAGAAACATTAGACCTTTAAATGCATATATTAAAGAAAGAGAGCACAAAATCAATGATTAAAGCTTCTACCTATATATGCAAAACAGAAGAGCAAAGGAAACTCAGTGTAAACAGGTGACAGGAAACAAGAAGGAAGAAAATGAATGATATAAAAACTGGACAAACAATAGTGAAGTCCACAGTATAGAGTCTCTTGGAAAAGATTAATAAAATTGATAGCCTCCCTGAGAAAACTATCTGAAAAAAGGAAAGAAAATTGTTAATACCAGGAATTAAAGAGCAAATATCAATATAGATTCTATATCTATTAAAATAACAATAGGAAATTTTATGAACAACTTTATGTCAATAAATTGACAACTTAAATGAAATAGACAAATCCTTGAAAAAGATAACTCACTAAAACTAGTATAACATGAAAGCATAGATCTAAATAATCCTACTTATATATTAAATAATTTTGATTCATAATCAAAAACTTTCCCACAAAGAAACTCCAAGCACAAATGGATTTATGAATGAATTTTATCAAACATTAAAAGAAGAAATAGGGAGTTCCCTGGTGGTGTAGTGGCTAAGGCTTCAGCGCTCTCAACACTGAAGCCTGGGTTTGATTCCCAGCCAGGGAGCTAACCACATAAAAAAATAAAATAAAGTAAAATAAAAAGAAGAAATAATGCCAATATTAAACAAACTCTTTCAGAAAAATCAAGGAGAAGGAAATATTTTCCAACTCAATGAAGCCAGAACAACCCTGATACCAAAACTGGCAAAGATATTATAAGAAAAGATGATTACAGATCAATATTTCTCATGATTAGAGAGATTTTTTAAAGCCTTATGAAACTCTTAACAAATTAAACATAGTAGTACATGAAAGTGTAACACATCATGACCAAATGATGTTTATCACAGGAATTCAGGTAAATTTAACATTCAGAAAATGTTTAGGGAAAAAAATCAATGACATTCACAAAATTAACAGAATAAAGAAGAAAAATGTAATTCACAACATTGATCACATAAAGAATAAAAAATCTTATATCATTAGATAAAAGTTAACACCCATTATGGTTTTAAAAAAGAAAACTATGAAAGAATTTTCTTAATCTGAAAAAAGCATCTATTAAATACCTAGAGTTAACAACATCCTACCTAATAGTAAAAATGGAATGTTTTTCCTATAAAATCAGTAGCAGTTTTTGGATAATTATCTTCAACATTCTACTAGAAACTTTAGACAATGTAATAGGAAAAGGAAAAAATAAAAATCATAAATATTGGAAAGTAAAACTGCCACTATTCATAAATAATGTGTATGTATGCATAGAATAAAATATGTAATTTACCCAAAATACTAGAATAATTGAGTTCATTGACTTTGCAGTATGTAATGTCACCATGTAAAAATCAATTATTGTTCTACCTACTAGCAACAAAAGTTGGAAATAATAACTTTTTTAAAATAGCACTTACAATAAATTGACAAAGCAAATACATAGGAATGAATCTAACGAACAAGGTGCAAAACCACTATACTAATAACTACAAAACATTGCTGAAAGAAATTAAAGAAGACCTAAATAACTGGAAAGATTTATCATGTTCATGAATTGGACAACCTGATATTAAGATGCCAGCTCTCCTCAAATTAATCTATAGATTACAATCCCAGCCAAAAGGAGTTTTTGAAGAAACTGAAAAGTTGATTCTAAAACTTACGCAAAAATTCAAGAGTAGCCAAAATAGTATTGAAAATTAGCCAAGTTGAAAGATGTAAAATAGCTAATATCAAGACTTTCTAAAGCAACAGTTATCTATTTAGTATAGTTTTTATATAAGAATTAAAAACAAATAAGTAAATAGGACAGAATAGAAAGTTCAAAACATAGACCCACTATATGATCAATTAATTTTTGACCAAGTTAATTCAGTAGGGAAAAGGAAACTCTTCTTACAAATGGTACTAGAATGATAGAATATCCACATTAAAAAATGTGTCTCAACTCTCACCTCACTCCACCTGCAAAAACTAATTCATGATTGATCATAGTCCTAAATATAGTACTAGAACCATAAAGCCTCAGAGAAAACATAAGATGATATATTTAATACTTGGGGCACATAAGTGTGAGATAATAGAAAATATATATATTGGTCTCTGCTCCTTGGCACAGAGCTCCTAAATCTCTTAGAATTTCCTGGGCAATAGGAATGTCTTTAGTTCTAATAAGGTGACCCTTGGTGAGCTAGCGGGTGAGAGCTTGTTACAAGGAAGACCAAGCCATAATTAAGAACTTGGGACTTTCAGCCCCAACTATTAATTATCTGGAGTGGGGTTGGAAATTGAGTTAATAATTAATCGTGTATACTTGATTTACCTTCTACAAAAATCCCCAAAGTACAGGTTTCCAGGAGCTGTCTGGGTTGGTGAACACATAGAGGTGCTGAGAGAGGGGTTGACCTGGAGAGCACACCCTGTCCCCACACCCTGCCTTAGGCATCTCTTCTATCTGGCTGTCCCTGAGTTATATGATTTTATAATAAACCAGTAATCTGGTAAGTAAACAGTTTTCCTGAGTTCTGTGACCCGATACTAGCAAATTAATCAAACCCAAGAAGAGGGTCATGGAAACCTCTAATTACATATTACAGTAGTCAGAAGCACAGGTGACAACTGGCACTTTTGATGGGCATCTGAAGCAAAGAAGAGCAGTCTTGGAGGACTGAGACCTTAACCTGTGGGATCTGATGCTACCTCCAGGTAAACAGTGTCATAATGGAGTTCAATGGTATGATACCCAGCTGGTATTTAAGAGAATTGCATGGTGGGGGAAAACTCCCACACATTTGGTGACCAGAAGTGTCAGAAGTGAAGTGTTTTATGTGAGTATAGCTGACACACAGAAAGAATGAGTTTTTTTCTACTCAAAGATATCAAAAGACACAGAAACAATCATTATAAAAGAAAAAATTAACAAATCAAATTTATCAAAATTACATTTTCTGATCATCAAAATACACTGTTAACCAAATCAAATGGCAGGCTATGAACTGAGAAAAATATACACAGTATATATATCTAACAAGGAACTCATGTGTAGAATATGAGTGGGTGCCATCTTACCTGTGTTGCACCCACCACCACACAGCCAAATATGAACCTGGTTGGTCTGGAGAGCTCCTCTCGCTCCACCTGCTGATTCCCTGGGACCCAACCCCACCCAATTCCACCAGTGCCAGAGGCACTTTCTCCAGTGAGCAACCAGCCCCACCCACATTGCAATCTTCCTTGGAAAACTATTTAAGTCTGCAGGCTCCAGGCAGACAGGGAGCAGCACTTCTGTGTTCTGAGACTTTTGCTGAATAGTTCCAGGCATAGCACTGGTACCAAATCAGCATCTATAGGAGCACCCAGCATAGGTGACCAGGGAAATGGTGCCAAGGCCCCACAAGGCACCTACTACATGAAGCTATCCAGCAATGCTGGGAGACATAGAAGATCTACCTAATGCATAGAATCAAAGACAGACTGGCATCCAAAATACATCTCAAATAAGAGAACAGCAGAAAATTCCAAAAGAACTAAACAAGATAAAGGCAAGCAACCTATCACATATAAAGCTTGAAATGATGATTTTAAGGATGCTCAAGGAATTTAGTGAAAACTTCAACAGAGACAGCAACCATAAAAAAAGACCAGTCAGAAATGAAGAATACAATAACTGAAATTCAGAATGCAATAGAAGGAAGCACCAGCAGACTAGATGGAGCAGAGAATCAAATCAGCAAATTGGAAGACAAGGTAGAAGAAAACATCCAGTCAGAACAGAAAAAAAAAAAAGAATAAAAACAATGTAACAATGTGACTAGTTTGAAGAAATAATGAAACATGATAAACCCAAATAGGCCCACACCAAGACACATTCTAATTTAAATGGCAAAGGTTAAAGGCAAAGAAAGAATCCTAAAAGCAGCAAGAGAAAAGCAACTAGTAACTTATAAGGGGGCTCCTATAAGACTGTCAGCTGATCTCTCAAAAGAAACTTGGCAGTCCAGAAGGGACTGGCACAAAATATTCAATGTGATAAAAAGCAAGGACCTACAACCAAGATTATTCTACCCAGGAAGGCTATCATTCAAAATTGAAGGATAAATAAAGAGTTTCCTGGACAAGAAAAAGCTAAAAGAGTTCATCACCACCAAACCAGTACTACAAGGAAGGTTAGAGAGACTAATTTAAGATGGGGGTCGGGGGAGCAAAATTGTGAATAATAAAAAGACAATAGCTACAGATCAACAATTACCTCCAACTTAAATGGTTTAAAAGTTCCAATCCAAAGACACAGAGGGTATTGCACTGAGTAGTGTCAAACAGAGGAAGAGAGATGCAAGTCAACTTTGCTTATAGGTGAAATCCAAAGAAGAAAATAAACAAATGGAACAGGAGCAGATGCATAGATGTAGAAAACATTTGGCTTGTTACCAGATGGGAGTAGGGTTGGGGAAGGGGTGAAATAAGGGCAGGGGTTTGGGAAGTTCAGTTTGGTGGTTACAAAGTAATAGTTATGGGGATATAGGGTATAACACGTGAATACAGTCAATAATGTTGCAATAACTATCAGATGGGTACTAGATTTGTTGGGGTGATGGGCAGAGTGTGGGAGGGGTGGGTGAACAAATGGGAAGAAATCAAGAAATACAAATTCATAGTCACATAATAGTCACAGGGATGTAAAGTGCAGCATAAGGCATAGAGTCAACAACATTGTAATAGCTGTGTGTGGTGTCGGAGGGGAACCAGATGTATCAGAGTAAGGACTTTGTAAGTTATGTAAAAGTCTCATCACTATGCTGTACACCTGAAACCAATATAATATTGTATGTCAAATGTAATTGAAAACTAAAAATAAATGAAGGAAAACAATTTTTAAATGGACAAAAGTCTTAAAAAGATATTTCACAAAAGAGATAAATGAATGGCCACTTATATTTGAAAAATGTTCAATATTTATCAAGAAACGCAAATTGAACCACAATGAGATATATTTCATACCCACTAAAATGCATTTTTAAAAATGACAACCAATTGGTACAAGGAGTCTTTTT
>PVJL010012758.1:0-35507 GCA_004026885.1 Lyroderma lyra | reverse complement strand
CAGCCAGCCTGTGACCGCCGCTGCTCTCGGTGCGGTCCGGGCCCGTGTGGTGTCTGCCTGTCCCCCCACCCCAGGTTGTAAGCTCACAAGGATACGGACCGTGGCTCGTTTCTGGCCGTGTCACAGGGGTGCGTGGCTGGGAGATGACTGCGACACCGTCACTTCTCGGGGTCCAGTGTGTGGGTCGGACGCCAGTCCAGAGGCGGGACTCCCGGAATAGCTTAAACAAGGGCTGTTTACTAGAAAGACTGGTGACCAGAGGAATTCGGAGTTGCGAGGGACGGGCTCATGAGGAGGGGAGAGGATTTAAAGACATAGGATGGCAGGTGTAAGGCGCAGCCACCAGGCCAGGGGTGCCCAGGGAAGGTGCCCCACAACCCAGGGCTGAGGCCCAGGCCTCCCTGGAGGGGGCACGGCCTTCACACAGCGGCAAGAAAGGGCCCGTGTGGCGCCGAGGGACGAGAAGTGGATCAGCGGCACACGCTGCCCCTTCGGCTACCTGTACCCTCCTGCACGCGCCCGCACTCCCGGCAGCAAGAAAACGGCGTGGCGCTCCCCCCGGCGAGCTCCAGGCAGCCCCGTGTCTCAGGAGGATCAAGGTTCTTGCCCTCTCCCCGCCATGAGGACACACACGGTCCCAACAGTCACCATGGCCACCGCCGACTGCATGCAAATTCGCAGCAGCCCCACGGGGCCCTTTCTCACCTGCAGACAAAACTGTGACGTGAACTCAGAGCAGCGTGTGTGTAAAACGAGCGCGGGAAGGAAGTGGGGGGAGGCCGGTCAGCCCACACCAGTGGGCAGGGCAACGCGCGAGGCAGGCCGACCCCAGGCTGGGCTGCCACGGGGCGCCCTTCTGTAATGTCACCACGCCAGGGGGACTGACACGCTCAGCTTCTCCTTCCACGGCCCATGCCGCGCCTCCCGGGCCGCCAGCCGGAGCCCAAACCTTCCTTCTAGAAGGCTCTGTCCTCCATCGCCCTTCATTTTTTCGGTTGGTCCAGTTTCCCATCAACCACTGCTATTGGGCATGGAATTACCAAGCGTGCCCTGGAGAACCTTCTGGATCCCAGATATGGTCCTGCTTGTCACTAGTGTGTAGCAACAGCCCAGTTTCCTCTTGGCAGCCAGGGTCAGCCTTGCTAGCCAGTAGAGTGATTTTTTTTCATGTCGGTTCCATGGCTTTAAAGTGACCAGGTGACCCGTCAGTGACACCATCGTGATGTCTGCCGGTGGGAGCGTGGCATCTGACCGCTGCATGGGACAGACCATTGAGGTAAATGGGGGTGTGATCGGTGCCACCGCCCCTGCTCTGTCGGGGGGCTCTCATCTCTCCAGCTCCCCCAGGATGAGCTCTCGCTTCTGGTTCACTGGGGGTTCCAGGGGCTTCCACCATGACGGCCCTCACCTCATGGGCCAGGAAGCCAGCATGGAGTCCTGACAGTTGCTAATACGTTTGTTTCAATTAGACACTGAAGAACAGGGACATCACCCCGGCGGGGCTCCATGGGCCAGCTGGGCCCGCTGTGGGTCAGACCTGAGCTGAGCGTCCACCTGTCGCCAGTCCGCCCGTTGTGATCAGGGCACCATCCGCTCTGCTCACGCCTGGCCTGGCCGGCACAGAGACCCCAGAGGTGTTCCAGCTGGTGCTCTGCTCACTAGGGTGCACCCCCACCTCCCTGGTGGGAAGACGGTCTTTGGGGCCTCTTTGCAGAGCAGGATTGAAGGCTGGTTGTGCAGGTTTTGCATTTGAGATGCAATCTGACCATCCCCACCCACGTAAACCTCTGCTTTCCTTCCTCCGCCTCAGGCCAGGGGTGCCCTGCACCCCAATCTTACTAACTGGGGCCACCGCGGAGCACAGACCCCCCCCCCCCAACGTGAGCTATCAGAGGCACTTCTGGAGGGCGGAGGGCAGGTGCCAGGGTGGCTCCCAGCGACCCTGCACGTTGGTGCTTCCTTGAGTCAGGCGGGACCTGTGACATGCAGAGCCAATAGGATGTCACGTCTGAATTAGGTCCCAAGTCTCGCTAGCAGACTCTGCATGGTCTGCATCAGCTTGCGGGCTCACAGAAAGGGAGTGACGAAGAGGTCCGTGAGGACAGCCTCTAGCCACCCGGTCACTGAGGCCCTCTGTCAGCCGCCTGCGGGGAACTGCCGACAGCCACGTGGGCTCGGGAGCGGGCCCTTCCCCACCCAGCCCCGGAGGTGGCCCCAGAACTGGCCAACACCTGGGCCGCAGCCTGCGAGAAGCCTTGCTGCAGAGGGCCCCGCCGGACCGCAGCGATTACTGACCCATCGACGTGTGCGGTGAACGCGGCCTGTTACCTTGGCTCCCCGAGGGAGTGGGGGCCGCCTGCACGACGGCTCCGTCGTCCCGCCGCGCCGCGAACGGGGAGCCGGCTCTCTCCCGAGGGCGGCTGTGTCGACCACGTTCGGTCTGATCGGCCTTCCGTTCCTCCCGCGGTGGGCTGGGGCCCTTGGGGTTCACCCTCACGCAGTCCCCGGGTTTCTACCCGTGTGTATGAGCAAAGCCTAGGCGTCCTTTTGGTGGCCAAGTTCTGGTCACAGTGGCCCCCGCCCCGCAGAGCGGAGAGCCTGGGCCCCGCGTGGGGCCGGCTGCAGCGGGAGGGGCAGCGCTGGGTCTCGGGGGGCCGTGGGGGTCCTCACAGCACTGGAGGCAGACGCCGGAAGGGCCGTGCCCGCGCCTGCCTAGACGGAGGTTTAGTCTTGGGGTTTGCGGGTTTGAGACTGACTGTCGTCTCACTTGGATCCAATGTGATGGCCCCGCCCAAGTTTCGGGACCTGAGTCTTCACCAGGCCTTCAGGTTCCTGTGGGAAACTTGAGGCTGCGAAGTCCATCGTCGCATTTCAGCAACCTGCATAATTAAGTTTCGTGTCTGATTTTCAGCGACGGCAGCCCTGCAGCTAGAAGGAATCAGCGCTCCTTTCCGAGCTGTCGTGGACGCTGGCTGTCACGCTGACGGCGACCGCGTCTGAGCGCGTCACGTGCTCTCGTAGGTGCTTGGGTGCGCTCAGAAGAACCCGGAGCTCAAGTCCTCGTCGTCAGCGTGACCGCCCTGGTGGCCAAGTCCAGCCTCCACGGCACTGCAGTCAGCAGCACCGGTGACAGTTGTGAGCGATTGCTACGGTACGAGGATGCTTACTGACACCCCATTTCCCACCGGCAGGGAGCCCAGAGGCGTGACAGGGCCAAGCTCCAAATCCCAGCTCCTTCCTGTGACCACGGCTGGCACCGATTTTCTTGGTCAGGGGATGGCTCGACGCTAATTTGAACAGGGAAGGTCTGTCACAGGACTGTCGGACGTATGAGGGCCCGGCTGGTCAGAAGGAAGAAGACCTCTAAAGAACAGGGGACTGGCCGACGTGACGAGTGGTCGCTGTCCCTGGGGCTGAGACAGGCAGCCTGGGAAGACGCCCCGGCCCCTGGACTGACACCTGGATATTGTTGGGGGTGTGGTCTACTTCACTGAGTGACAGGCCACCGTGGTGCCAGCCTGGCAGAACCTGCTGGAAATCCTCCACAGGGAACTTGATGGCAATCTGCCCTCTGGGGTGCTGGGGACACTGGGGTCTGCCCAGGTGCCCACTGGAACCAGGACGGAAGCCCCGCCTGCCCCCACGGTCCCCCCGGTGCCTTGTGTCCGCTGAGCGTGGTGCCAGCAGGCTGAGGAACGAGGTCAGACGCACTCATCTCCCACAAGGAGGGGGCAGCAAAGCGTGAATTGGGAGGGGACAGACAGACATCGATAGCGGCACAGACGGCCCCTAACAAGTCCTCCGAGTCCCCAGAACGGAGACGTGCGCGCAGCCCCACGCTGCCCATTGCCGGTTCTGTTCACGGTGCCGTGACTTCCTGTTCTTCCTGCTGGCCTCCTTGCATCACACTAGATGCTGCTCTGGGAGCTGGCGTCTCGGGTGGCTGGGCTCCGTGGGGCACGAACAAGTGGCAGGCGTGTTCCTTATGTGGGGACACGGGGAGGAGAGCGGCTCGTCTGTCCCCTCTGGTAAGTCCCTTGGGGCTGGCCCTGGGGGCTTCGTTAGAAAACAAGGGCTCTCGGGTTAAGGTCCCGCTCTGGCCCCACCCACCCTTAAGCCTCTGTGTCTGTACCCTACACAGTCCCCTAACTCCTGTTTGGCTTGAATTGTGTCCTCCCACTGCCCCACCCTGCCCCAAACTCACCCCCAGGGCCTCAGACTGCGATCTTATCTGGAGAGGTCTTCACACAGGTGACAAGTTCAAATGAAGTCACTGGGGTGGGCTCTCATCTAATATGACTCGTGCCCGTGTACGAAGTGGACATGTGAACACAGAGCACACGCCGGGGGAGAGCGCCACGTGGGCACCTAGATGGCCATCTGAGCCGACGGCACGGCAGATCGATTCTCCCTCCGCCCTGGGCGGGGGAACCAGCCCTGCTGGCCACGTGGACCTCAGCCCTCCCGCCGCCAGGCTGTGAGCCAATACATTTCGTGTGGAAGCGCCTTGGTTTGCGGTGTTGTAGGACAACCCCCAAGTGCACACAGGATCAGGATGGCAAGGTGGCCAAGCGCGCGGCCTCTGGAGCCGGTTTAGCTGCTTCTAATCCCAGTCACCCACCCACCAGCTGTGTGACCTTGAGCAAGTTGCTCAGCCTCTCTGTGCCTCAGTTTCCTTACCTGTGAAGTTGGAGAATTACAGTGTATACACAAGGTGCTTACTTACTTAAATGAGTGATGTGCTTGGACCACACTGAAGAGTGTTTAGCATGTGTGTGGGGGGGAGCAGATCAAGGGAGCGGGGAGGGGGTCCCCAGGGGCCCCAGAGCCTAAGCTTTCATGGCCAGGTCATGGCCATGGGGTGGTGGCTTGTACCCAGGATGGGCAGTCGTGTCCAGCCTCCGGACCCTCAACGCCTACCTCCCATGGCCTCCAGGCATCTGGTCCCCACACAGCCTTGTGGGGTCAGCAGGGAGAGGATGGGGTCCTGATGGATGGAGAAACTGAGGCCCAGGGAGGAAATGGTCTCCAGATCACGCAGTGAGGACACCTTGAGTCAGAACTCGAACCAGGTCTCTGGGCCCCAAACTCTGTGCCCTTGCTCGCAGACACTGCCTTCTGGTGGCTGCCTCCACCAGGGGCACTGGGGACATTCTTGGGTGACCCAAAGTGAGTTCCCTGGGGCGCCCACACCCTACGCAGCACACCCCTCACGAGTCTGTGTTCCTCCTGGATCTCTCTTTCCGTGGAGCAGCTTGGGGATTCCTATGGATTGAGTCCCCACTGTGTCTAATGCAATCCAGCAAGGTGGGTGCTATCACCCCCATCTAAGCAGGGTGGGGTGGGGTACCAGGGGAGGAAGCAAGACTCAGAGAGGAAGAGACTTGCCCAGGGCCACACTGTCGGGAGGCACCGGTGCTGGGGCCTGACACCCCCATCCCTCGTCTCCAGGAACCACAACCATGCTCCTCCCTGGAGGCAGAGCTGGATATAAGGCGGGGTGCAGAGGGAAAGCCCCTCGAAGGAACGCCAGTCAGCTTGGGGAAACAATGGGTGCTCAAAGGAGGTGGGGGTGGGAGATGACAAGAAATGGGGTGCCTGCCCTCCGGGCTGCATTTTAGGTGGGCTTCCTGCGTGAGTGCGAGGTGGGCAGAGGGGGTCCCCTTCAAAGTGCGGGAGGGACACTCTAGGGCGACCTTGTCACTTGCACTCACTAATGATCAGAGCTGGAACGAATGGGGCAGGGCCTCCCGGTAATTGGCTGTGCTGCGCGGCACCGGCAGCTCCGCTCAGGGGGGCAAAGGCCCCCGTTAATGAAGCCGCTGCCCCCCGCAGGGGGTCAGAGGCCACCGGGCGCCCACTCTGCCCAGGATTAAACTCTCAGCGGCTGCTCTTCAAGGTTCCAAAAAGAAATAAGGGGGGCAGGAAGGGAAGGCGTTGTTTTCATGCCTCTTGCTTCATTTGCATAAGGTGAAAAATGTTTCCATAGAAACAACCGGAGTCTGTAATTTTTGAATAACGATTTCTGCACAAAGCACAACCTGTCTTTTTGCGAAAGGGAATTCAAACAGTCTCAGAAGCATTTCCACCGCCACAAAAGGCAAAGTCGCCCAGTGCTGAGAGAGCTGCTCCCGGGGAGGGTCTTGGCTTCGGCCTGGCCCTCTTCGGGCCTCAGTTTCCCCGTGTGTGAAATGGGCGAGGGAGGAGAGGAGGACGGGGTGGTTAAACTTCACGTGCATGGGAGGCGGGCTGTGGGCTGCCGTGAAATCCCCCATCCTTGGGCCTCAGCTGAGGTCCAGACCCAGAGGGTCCGGCTGAGGTGTAAGGAACTTTCCAGAGGAGGCTGGGGCAGAGGCCCGAGGGTCATCCAGGCCGCAGGGGAGAAGCCCGGCCGGCCCCCGCCCACCTCCCGGCCCCCTCTTCGGACGTGGCCGGTGGCCGGCGGTGGCTGGCCCGGCTCACTGGAGCGGAAGCAGCCCCACGCCTGGGTGCCTCTGCCCCCTGGTGGCCTGAGGGCACTGCAGCACCCACTTGCCCCGGGTGCTCCACGGTCAACACCACTGCCCAGGGCTCCGGAGGGGACTGTGGCCTCAGGGCCGCGGGTCAGGTCAGGCAGGGAGAGAGACCCCAGGACCATCCTGAACCTGGCCCTCCTGCCTAGGTCCCCGGGCAGACAGCCCCACTACAAACGGCCCCACGGAGGGCCTGTCTCTGCGGTCTGACTCGGGAGTCAGGATGCAAAGACCAAAGCCCAGGGATGGAGCCATGGGCCCTGGTCGGCTCCCTCATGTGACAGGTGGGGACACCGAGGCCCTGAGAGGGGCCGACGTTTCCGTGGCCTCCCCACCCAGGGGCACTGCATGCTCTGTCCATCCTGAGGTCCCGGCACAGGGGCAGAGGAGGCTGGGTGTTCTGGGGCCCACGGCTGGGGCATGCTGTCGTGGTCCGGGGCACCTTTCCGTGTCTTCCTTGTTTACCACGGGGTGAGGGGTGGTCCCAGGACTGGAGCCGGGCAGCTCTGGATCTCCGGCTGGGTCGTAACGGAGCAGAGGGGAGGCATGAGCCGTGAGCTGCCCGTGGCTCCGGCACAGGCAATGAGACCTGGCACGTTCTTCCCTTTTTATTGTTAAGAAACCGTATGTGATGCCACCTTGATAAAAAAGTATAGACTCCGCTAGGCGGTGACCTTGGAGGCAGGGGTGTGTGCCCTTTAGCCCAGCGTGTCTGGAGTGCTTCCTCCTCCAGGAGCCCTCTGGACTGCTCTCCAGGGCACCGGGTTGCTGGGCCAGCACCTCCTTTAGGACAAACAGTACCACGGCGGGATGGAGCTTCAGAGGAAGCCAATGTGGTCCCCAGCTCGCGGCTGGTGGCCCTGGGCAGGGACCAGCAGTAACGGTGAGATAGAGAGAAACAGCTGGATTTCTTCCTGGTGGGAGTTCAGAGGGTGTCCCTCACCTGCAAGGGTGTCATTTCCTGTCTGACAGGTGCAGAACCCCGTTTATTGGAAGGTCCTCCCCCTCAGCCCCACGCTGTCTTTGGCATGGGACCCCCGTAAGGAGGGACAGAGACGAAATCTAGGCTGCCCAGCCCAGCCCTCTGTGTCCTGAAGCAGGACAGCCTTGAGTCAGATAGATCCCAGGCAAAATCGAGGGACGGGAAGGTGACCACTGGCCACACAGGTGAGGCATGTGCCATGTCACCGGGAAAGAGCTCACCACTAGACGGGCAAGACCTTAGCTGCTGTGTGACCTTGGAGAAGTTACTTCACCTCTCTGAGCTTCGGTTTCCTCATCTTTGAAATGGGGCCTTTGTGAAGGCTGCTAGGAAAGTGACAAGCAAGTGTGTCCGGGAGCAGCCAGTCGGAGGCAGAGGAGACAGGGCCTCATGCCGCCCCGCACCGGCGTCTTGGAGAACAGCTACTCAGTAGCAAAGGAAATGGGGGCCTGCTGGCCACTCAGAGACAGCGAGGGGCTGGTTATCCTCAGCAACGGGGCTCCTTTGCCAGCCGCAGGCTGCTGAGGGGAGCAGCACCCTAGTGCTTGTCCCTGGTGGGGTGCTGACACCCGCAACGGGTCTGTTGGTGAAATGGGGAGACGGCCAACCTCCAAGTGTTCTTACAGGAATTCAAATCAGTGATGGGGTGAACACATCTGGAAGGCAGGGGGATGGGCTGGGGCCAGGGGATCGTGTCCCCCGTCTCCGTCCTCCCTCTCCGTTCCCCCTCTCCGTCCCCCATTCCGTTCCCCTCCAGACCCCTCCCTCCTCCTCCCTCTGGGCAGCAGCAGAAGGTCTTTGTCCCTGGACAGCAGCCTAGGAGCGGGGGGGGGGGGGGGGGGGGGGGGGGGGGGGGCAGGGGAGGGGGCTGCTCCAAGCTCCCTCCCCCCCACGCCTCATGACTTCCTCCGGAGCCCCTGCAGCTCCTCCAGCCTGTGCGCCCCTCCCCAGGCCTGGGCCGCGGGCAGCTCCCTGCAGGGCCCCCGAGCGGAGTCCCGTGGGCATGGGTTTTGCTCTCTGTTCATTCTGTCTTGGCTGCGGACCTTCCAGAGCACAGGCCGTTGGCAGCCGTGGGGACCCAGCAGCAGGGACAAGGCGGGGCCATGCCTCAGTTCTGGTTTAGAGGGTGGTGGGCCCGGCAGGGGGTGGGGGTAGCACCCCCAGGCTGGGGCAATGGGGTGGCAGGAGCGGTCCTCACCTGGGGGGCAGGGTGGTGCCAGCACATACATCCTGGTGCGCACGCAGCTGCAGGGGACCCTGCTCGAAGCAAACCCCAAACCAGTGTGTGGGTTGGGGGGGGTCGAGCTTCACGGATGGGGTGGTCACTGGCATAAAGAGGCTCATTCTGAAGGGAGCTCCTGAGGATCGGCTGTCCCAGGACATAGTCACACTCACGGCTGCCACCCTCAGTCCGCCCACTGGGCAGATTGGGCTACTGTAGTCCTGCTCTGCCTACCACAACGAGGCCAAGGCGAGGGAGGCCTTCTGGAAAGTTCAGGGCTGCTGCGGTGAGGGTCATGAGGGGAGCACGAGTGACCTTCACACTGACAGGCCGGCCCCATGATTAGCGCCGTCCCCAGGCAGGCAGGGCTGACCCCCTTCAGAAGAAGACGGGGGACTCGGGGGGAGGAACAGAGCGAGCGTGCGTGACCAGGCGGGGGGATTGGAGGCCGTGGCCCCAGCTCCGGGCGGGGAGACAGCGAGCTCCTCTGCGCCCCTCCCAGCAGGGGGCGGGAGTGAGCTCATCTGGGGCTGTGGGTTGGGGCGAGGCCAGGTGAACCTCCCCTCCTCGCGGGCCTGGGCTGGGTCCGTGTCCACTGCGGGGCGGGCCTGGGCCGCAGCCGGGGGCGGCTGCCATGCTGACCGCTGCACCGCGGGCCCTGCCAAGCCCCGTTTCGGCGGGGCCTCCCCACACCCGACTCTACTGTCCTAGAAATGAGGCTCCCGAGGTCAGCCGGCACCGCCGGCGGCCAAGCGGCAGGGTGGATTTTCCATGCGGGGAGCCAAACCAAAGTTCTGGGCTCCGTTTTCTTGCAAAAGTAAAACAGAGAATCTGGAACCCATCAGCTGTCAGTGGGGACGAAGGGGGCAAGGGCCCCTCGGCCGAGGAGACCAAGACGGACAGAGCGGCCAAGGTGTGGGCCTGGGAACGTGACCTAGTTCACGTCCTGCCTCAGCGCTCCCTCCCTGAAAGCTGGGCTGGGGAACTGGGGGGTCTCTGCACCGTGGGGCACCCGGCACGTGTGCAGCCGTCCATCACGTATCTTGTCAAGGCCAGAGTCGCCCAGAGCAGGCGTTTGCAGGAGCTCAGGGTGACCATGGGCTGCTCTGGGGTCTCCAGGCCTCCTCTCACTGCTCTGCGACCAGGCAGCTCCCTTTGACTCTATCTTATGTCGTGGGCTCCTGAGAAAGAAATTGCTGGAATCCTGGGCAGTTGCCCCACAGCCCAGTGTGCGAGTGAGCAGGCGCCCAGCAGCCTGTATGGGGAGGGCCGGCCTGGCTTTCGAGCAACGGCTGGTTTCAGGATGTCCCTGAGCCTGCCGTCACCCAGCTCTGTGACCTCCTTGCACACCTGTTAGCTCTGAGACCGGTCAGAGGTCAGGGTGGGATGGCCCTCTCCATCGAGGGCACCTGCGAAGGACTCACTCTCCCCTGTGCCTCCGTTTTCTCATCTGTGAAGTGGGGACACTCAGGGCACCTCCTTGTCGAGTTGCAAGGATTAAAGGAGGTAATGCAGCTAAGGAGCTTAGCATGGTGGCCGGGCACGCAGCAGCTGCTCTTCGAAGGGCAGTGGTGATGGTTGCTATTGTTCATGTCATTATTACTATTCCCAGAGCCCCAAGGGACGTCCTTCAGCTTCTCCAAGAACACACACTGAGCTGGCCTCACTCCAGAGTTACTCACTCGGGCTGGTCCCCATGAGGCGATTGAGAACAGGAGGCCCGGGGAGGGGAGGCGCCCGGGCCAGCGCGCTCGCAGTGGAGTTGACGCCGGCTCTCTGGTTGCCAGTGTCCTCGTCCAGGGCCACCTCAGCAAACCCTGCAAGAGAAACAAGGTCGTAACCCTGTGTGAGCCAGGGAGAATCCAAAGGCGCTTTGATATGTTGACTTGGGAAGAAGCTGGTCACCACAGATCACGGCCGTCACTTCTGGCTGAGCAAATGACTTTAAACGACGCTCCCCGCGCTCGCCTCCTAATGTGCTGGGTGTTTGTGACTTTTTTAAGGACCTCATCAAAGACAAGGCACTAATGATGTCTCTGACTTAGCAGCAGTGCTGTAGAAGGATGGACTGCCCACATCCGAGATGAAGCGGACCTTGCGAATGGGGCCAGCTGAAGCAGTCCCTTTCCTTGGGACTATTTTTATCTTCTTTTACGGTCTTTCATCTGGGGAGACTCATGGTTTGGCAAGTGTGGCAAGCCCGCTGCGAGGAGCCCATACTGGCCGGATGTCAAGGCTGAAGGACTGGGCGTCTTGGAGCTTCTTCCTGGAGTGCAAAGCCGAGGAGACCCAGGAAGTGGGGCAGCGGGGCAGCGGCAGCGCTAGGAGGATGGCCGAGGACTTCCGGGGACTCCCCGGTTGTTAACCTTGGGAGTCTCCCGAAGGCCGGTCCCCACCGTGGGCCCGGAGTACGAGGAGGCCACCTTGCCCTTTCCTTTGTTGACATCGGTTATTCCCGGCGCTCTGCAGGTCTGGAATGATGGTGGAGCTCTCGGGGAAGGATACGTGGGTTCCGTGCAGGGAGCCTGGAGTAGCCCGCCCTGAGGGCAAGGGGGATTTTGTCACTGCAAAGCTGATCGGGGTCAAGTGTGGACCAGCAGGGTCCCAAACTCTGCGGGCCAACCCAGTCCAAGTTTGTCAAACTCATTCACGCCTGTTTGCTTTAAAAAGCACCCTGGGCCCACAGTGTCCAATGGCAGCAGCCATGAACCTCATGGGACTCTCAGGCACTTGGGATGTGGTTGGTCCAAAATGGGATGTGCTGTGAGTGTGACGAACAGCACACTGGATTTCCGAGAAGGATGTCAACTCTCTCAACAATCGTTTTCCATATGGGTCACAGGCTGAGATGATAATAGTTTGGATACATCGGGTTAAATAAAATATGCTGTTAAAATTAATTTCATATGCTTGTTTTACTTCCTGTACGTAGCCACTGGAAAATTTAAAACGACCCACGTGGCTCGCATTTGTGGCTCGATCCCCGCTCCTCCCGGAGAGCGCCGCCTCAGAAGCGAGCCGGGAAGGTGCGAGCAACGGCCGTCTCCCGATGGTGGAATTGCAGAAGTGCTTTCTCTTTTGTCCTTTTCCGGTAGTTTCAGTTTTTTGCTTCCAAACTGGCCACTCTTGCTTTAGATCACAAAAGGCATGGCTATTATCGTGCCAGGGCTCTTTGGGAAGTGGAACTGAGCTAAGCGATGTCCCTGGAAGCGATAGTGTCCCCAATTGTATAGTGAGAACAGGGTCACGGAACAGCCAAAGAATAGGGCCGGTGCCGGGTAGGGGGGCGCTGTGAGGCCAGCAAAGATTAGAACAGGGACTCAGGGCTTGGGAGGTCAGGGCCCTAGCTGGCAGAAACCCAAATGAGGGGGTCGCAGGGAGGTTTGCTGGTGTAACACAGGAAGTGGCTCCAGAGATGCCTTTGGCCTAATGGGGAAGCCTTTGGCGGGGGGGTGGGGTACACGACAGGAAGCTGCTCTCTTCCTGCTGGGGGCCAGCTGGGCCTTGGATCCCTTCCATCACTCCTGCAGAGAGTGGAGGCCTATTTGGAGTGGGGCCAAGGTCGGGAGGCCCAGGAGAGGAAAGGGCCCTGGGCTCCACCTCCCAGGCAAAAAGATGTATAGTCAAACTTTGCTTAGCACTGAGCGCAGTGCCAGACACTGTGCCCCCTGTCTCACATGTATTGCTTCATCCACTCCTCAAACACAATCCCATGAGATGATGACTGTTATTATCCCCGTTTCACAGACGAGGAAACCAAGGTACAGGGCCCTGCAGTCCCTTGTGGTGAGACAGGGCCTTGGTGGCATGGACTTACGCCCCCCGGCCACCAGGGGCGCTCTTCGCAGCAGCCAGAAGCCAGACCAGGGCTGTCCCACAGAACCACACAGGAGCCATAAGTACAAAAGAAAGGTGACCTGCATTTTACTAATGTGTTTTCGGTAACTCACTGCGTCCAAACGGTTATCATTCTGGCCTGTCATTGACGTAAAACTGATCAACGAGGCATCTTACATGCTGTTGTTTTCTTTGTCTTTGAAATCGTGCGTCTCCTTTGCACTAGAACACACGTCCTTACGTGCTCGATGTGTTTTAGGCTCTCAGGAACCACACGGCGCTCGTGGTGACTGGATTGCACAGTGTGGCCATCGAACCCAGAAACGTACAATCAAACAACTGGCCTGGAGTGGCACATCGGTCCCCCTGGCCTGGCCCTGACCGTTGGTGCCGGCTGCCTGAAGGCCCGCGGGGGGCACGTTCACAGCAGCGTCCTGGACTCGCGGTGCGGAAGAGCATGGGGTTGACTGGCGATGCCTGTGGGGTGACCGAGGCAGGCCAGTGCAGGGAGGGGCCTGTGCCTCTTATCTGCTGGCTGACGGTGACAAGGCTGCCTGTGTCGTCCTGTGGGTGCACGTGGGAGCACACAGCAAGGGTCATGTGGTAGGCCACCCCTTCCCGCTCGCCGGCAGTTCTGTCTGCATTGGGCCAGACTCCAAGCATACAGCCTGGGTTCTGCGCCCAGGTCCCTGCACCTCCACTTTCTGTCTGTGTGACTCCAGACGAGCCCCTTTACTTCTCTGACCCTGTTTCCACGTCTGAAAAACAGGCACGAGAGCCCGTGCTTAGCAGGACCATGGTGAGAATTACAGGAGGTGATGGGTGTAAAGGGTTGACACACAGTAGGTGTCTGCCGTAAAGGGTGGTCCCCCCAGTCTTCCTCCTTTCAATGCAGTGCCCCCGCACCCCCCATTCCACTCAGGACACAAGCAAAGTCTGTTCCCACCCGAAACCCGCTCAGGAGGCACGCAGCTCCTCGCATAGCCCGGTCACTTCTCTGCCCCATACAAGGCCTCCTGCTCGCGCTGAGCCCCTCTGACGGCCCCTCCTTCGAGGCCAAGGGAGGCCTCAGCCCTCGGCGTCTCGGGCTGGGCTGGCAGGCACACCGCTGTTAGCGGGTCCACGCGGGGCCTCACGGGCGGCTGGTGGACCCGAGAAGCGCTGCCAGCCCCCCGTTTTTAATTACTCTCCCCAGGACACTGCCGATAGGACGTCCTCTTCCCGGCCTCCCTGCGGGACGCTGGCTGTCCTCCAGCCGGGCGTGCAGAGGTCTCCCGTGGCCCGTGTGAGTGAACGCCCCTCCCAAGTCACCCCGGGCTCTCTTCTGGGGAGGAGTTCACTTCCAACAGCATCTGGCACGCACGGTAAATGGCAAACACGTCGACGAGGCAGCGGCTCCAATTAGGAGACAACTAGCTCTGCCTAAGTATGACGGGGACAGTAAATCTCTGGCCAACAGAGTTTAATCAAAATGTTTTATGCAAGACGTCTCCCTGACCCTGACCCATCTCCCCCCCTCTTGCTGGAAATTAAACAAGTATATTGTCAGCATAGATTCCAATGATCGCATAAACAGATGCGGCCCCTGGAGTCAGGGGGCGCTGGGGTTTCAGCGAGCCGAGGTGAGCGGGGGACGGGCTTGGCGCGCCTGTACTGTCCTCCTGGAGCAGCTCTGCCGTGTGCGGGGCTCGGGGGGCTGCAGCCAGCCAGCCTCCCTCCCTTTCTGGGGCACCTCCTGCCCCCTACCCCCACCCCTGCCGAGCAGTGCCCCTCCCTCTATGAGACCTCGGCTTCTGAATCTCGAGGTCACTTCGGTTGCCTCTCATGCCACCATGTCCCGCAAGCATTGGCTTCAGCATCTGTCGCCCCTGGCAGGCCGTGTCCAATTCGCACCCCTGGCACCGAGGACAATGCCTGGCACACGACGACCCTGAACAACTGTTTGTGAGAGGAAGGGTGGGGCGGAGGGTGGGTGGGTGGTGTGGTGCAGGGACCTCCCTTCCAGCAGGGAATGCGGTCTAGACACCCCCGTGCCAGAGTCCGGGGAGGCGAGGTGCCACTCTGCCAGGTTTCCGCCCTGTAAGCCTCAGGTGACTGACCAGAAAAGTGGGCATGACAATGGCCTCGGCATTGCTGGCAGCGGGAGTTAGAGGACGTGTGGACACAGCTGGCGCAGATCAGTTGTGAGCTGGCGGTGGTGGCCGTGGGTGGCCCACGTTCCACGGGAACCAGCACTCTGAGTGCTGAGCGCCTTGACCGTGGCGTGGGGGCAAAGAACTATGGGGAACAGAGGGGACACAGGAGGGTTCCACCGAGATGGATGCCACTGGGCTGACTCTTGGAGGCAGAGGGACCAGCCCAGAGAAGTGACTTACCAAACCTTTCAGACAGGAAGTTCGTGGGGCAGCGGGGCTTGTGCAGGACCCCGAATCTAGGGCCTGTCGTTTCTGGGGCCTCCCCCCACCCGGCTGTTCCTGGTAGACGGCAGACGGTGGGTCGGAATGTGGGCCTTCCCATGGGCTATGGAAGAGTCACCTGGGAAACTTAGAGCATTCCCATCCCCCAGCCCCAGCCCTGGGAATTCTGCCCCAGCCCTGGTCCCCCTGCCTCCGTGTCTGGGACCAGCTGCCCAGGCGGTTCCCAGGCCTGGGAACACGGGGTGCAGTGGGTGTGGGCCATCCATCTTGTAAATGACTGTAAATATTTGTGCTTCAGTGACACGAGCTCTCGGTCGTGTCAAGACGGGCAGAGCCAGTGGGGGAGGAATGCGATAAACCCAGCCTGGCCCAGGCCCCCAGCCCGCTCCCCTCCCAGCCCTGCCCGGCCTCCCCCTGGGGCCTCCCGCGGCACGGGGGGGCGGGAGGAGGCTCGGGAGGAATGCGCGGGCCCCAGGAGCCTCCGGACCCCCACCCCGTCCTGCCGCGGAGATGCCGGGCCTCCCTCTCTCCTTAGGTTGGTCCTGTCACCTCGGCAGCTCTGGCCACGGGGGTGAGGGCAGCAGCCACCCAGGAGGGCACGGCAGAGTGATGGATTCTGGGGTCAGACAGGCTGGCGTCCTCCTTACGTTATTGATGGAGGAAAAGAGTCAAGGTCAGAGTGGCCCCCATCCACGTCCTGGCTGTGGGCGGATGAAGCTCAACCCCTCCTTAGGCTGAGCCTCCCCTCCCCGTGAGACGGGGAAGAATTCGGGGGAGTAACGTGGGGCCTGTGCCGGCGGCCAACAGGCAGTTCCCGCCTGGGTCTCCAGGGGCCTGAGGCGGGCTGGCGGGCGGTGCCCAGGCCCACCTGCTTCACCCCCACCCCGGTCCGGCCTGTCCCTCCTCACGGCCCCCTCTCTCCAGCGGCTGGTGGGGGCAATGACCACCATCTTGGACCTGAACAGCAAGAGAGGGACAGGTGGTGGGGCTTGCGTGTCTCCACTTTACAGATGAGAAAAGCAAGCCCGGGGGGGCCAAGGACACAGTCACGCTGGTGAGACACCGGAGAAGGGGACATGTACGTGACACAGATGTTACCTCCACCAGGAGGAAGCCGTCACTGCCATTTCTCAGACAAAGAAACCGAGGCTCAGAGAGATGCAGGGACTCATGTAAGGACGATGGGTCCTGGCCCCCAGCACCCATCCAGGGCTCCACAGCGCCCGGCCACCTGTGTGGCCCCTGGGTGTGAGAGCACGTTGGAGGAATCACGCTTTACGGCAAAAAGGTTCGAAGCCACCACACTGTCCCGGCAGGCAGCAGACCGCGGCCGGAGGGGCTGAGCCCGGCTCTTATAGGGGACAGGGGGAGCGTGGCACTGCCCTCCGGGCTGGACATGGACATCCACATGGCTGCTATGGAGGGGTGGCCGGGCACCCAGCCTGAAATGTCCCCAGTCACCTCCTCACGTTCCAGGAGGAGACCCAGCCCAGGGACCGGATTCGCCAGGCTCCCCGAGGCGCATCCATTAGCCACGGGCACAGATGGAGAGCTGCGCCATACCCGGCGGGCAGGAAGTGTACCCACACTCCTTGCCAAGAGATCAAATGTTCCCTGGCTGGGTGGACACGGGGATTAGCACTCCCTTGTCCCCCAAACCCTGAGGCCTGGTCTCATCTCGCAAACACTCTCCCTTGGCAGTGCCAGGCAGCTGGGCTCTCACGATGGGCCGGCCCCCTTGGCCCTCAGGGCCCTGAGTGCCATGGAGGTTTTCACACACACACCCCCGACCACGATTAGGACCACAGCTGGACCTCATCTGCAGTGGGCCTGGGCCAGGGGGCCCGCCCAGGGGCTAGCTGAGCGGCTGGCCTGGGTCAGGGACGGGCGGGCGGTGGCCCCTGGCCTCCCCGATGGAGGGTCCAGGGCGAGGCGTGGGGAGAACCCTGTTCGACAGGGGAGGTTGAGTCAGAAAGGAGATGGGCCGGACACAGCGGGAGCCGGCCGCACTGGGCAGAAAGCAATCGGGCTCCAGAGGGGGAGGCCCCACCGGGGACAACCAGCTCAGGAGACCCTGTGGGGCCGGCAGCAGCTCGCCGCAGACGCCCATGCCCTCATGCTCGGTCACGCACCCTCTCGCTCTCTCCCCGCCCTGCTCTCAGTCATCGCTCAGGCCTAGGTCACCCCCAGGGAGGCAGAGCTGGTCCAGAGCTGGAGTGGGAGGTGGGAACACTGCAGCCAGGACACGAGGAGGGGAGGCGGACAGCCCCCTGGCACACGGTGTGTCACTAGGCAGCTTGGCCTGGGTGGGAACTCCAGGAAGCCCCTTCCCCATCCTCAGGTGCCTCCTCACCCCTGCAGCGCAGACCCAGACCCAGACCAGCCGGCGAGTATGGTGCCGGCTCCCACAGCCGCCTGGCTAGTCCGCACTGGTCTCCCGCCCTCAGAGTCGTGACGCCCTGGCCCCAGCTGCCCTGTGCCCTGCAGGGCTCGGGTGCTCTGCTCCTGGAGTGGCCGCCAACAGGGGAAACCATCTCCCCCACAAGCAGAAGCCCCAGCACCGCCCCCAAGTGGGGACCAAGTCTCATGGGGACAGGTGGGTTGGCAGGGTCTGCAGGGTCCTGCCGGGGCTCCTTCACCCCCACGACTCCTGGCTGTGGGCTCAGGCCTCCCTTCAGAGCCTCAGAGACCCCAGGGCCCTGGGGTCTGTCTGCAGGGGAGCCTTGGGCTCTGTTTCCAGGGCACCAGCTGCATCTGTGGGAACCCGGGTGCTCTGGGCAGAATCTGGGCAGGGGGCAAGGAGAGACGCAGGGCCCTGGGGGCCCTTCCCCGAGAACTCTGAGTGGGTGACCCTTACCACAGGCGGAGAGCTTTCCCAGAAGGCTGACTTTGTGTGAGGGTGACGTGCACATATAGGAATTCTTTCTCCTGACCCCTGGGCTCTCCCTGTCCTGGGAGGCGCCCTTGGCGGTGGGGGGGGGGGTGCAGGGGCTCCGAGGAGCTAGCTCCCCTTCCCCTCAGGTGTCAGGGGGACCCAGTGGCCAGGTGAGGAGGGTCTTTGCTGGGGGGTCAAGCTGTGTCCCAGCGGTTTCCTTGGGCCTGAGGTGAGGAGGGCGCGATGACCCTGTTATCGGCCGTGGGCCCGCTGGCCCCAGCCTGCTTGTCATTGCATGCAAGCCTCCTGTCTGTGCCTGGTTCCTGGAATTTCAGTCTGTCTCATAAACGGGCCATACGTCACGGGCCGCACGGGCTGGCGGGGCCGAGACCGCCGTGGCTGGATCTGTTTTCTCAGAGCTTTTCTTTAGGGCGGTCCAGGCCTGTGGCAACGTCTTATGTGCAACAGCATCTTTCCAGAAGGTCTGTGAGAAAAAGCCAAGTGTTCGCGGGGAATGTGTCTTCCCGGGGTCTTCGCCCCTGCAGGCACCCCATCCCCAGCAACAAGTGCCTAGGCCGACCAGGTGCCAGGTGCGGTGCTGGCACAGGAGCGTCGGCGGTGAGGAAGCCCGGGGCCTCCGCCAGGCGCCCCCGGCCACGCCACCAGCCACGCTCCTCTGCCTCTACCTGATACATTCAAGTTCACCCTGCAGTCCCAGGGGAGGAAGCCACAGAAACACCTTGCCCAGATGGAGAGGGGACAGGAGGGGCATGAGCTACCCAGGGGATGGGAGGCCGGATTCCCAGAGAGGGGGGTGCAGGAGTTGGTGGGTGAAGAGGAATCTGAAGATCAGATAAGATGGAAAAGAGCATTCCACGCAGAGGAAACTTCCTGTTGGGGCCAGGAGGAAGCCAGACCCACGGCCCTGGAACTCGGGGAATGCAGCCTCTATCTGGGAGGCCCCCGAGGGCTTGGGAGGCTGATAAGACCTGCGGCTCAGGAGGGCGGGCAGGAAGCCTGTCTCCTGTGTTTACTGCCGCCCCGCCCCCGCCCCCGCGGAGCACAGTGCCTGGTGCTGAGTGGGGTGCAAGAAATACCAGCAGAACGTGTGATGTGCAACCCCTCTCTCACACCGCACGCCCTACATACGCTTGCAAAAACGGAATGTTGCATGCTGGCTGATAGACGAGGGCTGCCTGGAGAAACTGCGGCCATAACGCCCCTAGTTTTCATACTACGTGGCTGGAGACTTTCCGGACAGCCCTCGTACAGTGAAAGAGGAACAACTGTGGGGGATACTCCTTCCAGATTCGGGGCCTTTGCGTATGCCGTTCCCTCTGCCTGTAACTCTGTTCCACGCCCCACCTCCGTAAGGTGCTATGTCCACCTTGCTCCTGTCACGTCCCTCTTGCCGAGGTCTGTCCGCTGTACGTACTTATTGCCTGAATGTAGGCACCTAGTACCCAGAAGTAGATGCTCAATGCCACTGATTAAATGAAGTTTTAGACTTGTTGCCAGACTGCGAACACTATGCGGCCATTCCAGCTGATGCCAGAAGATTGGCTGATACCCAGCGGGCGACGCAGAAATCTGGGGAGAGACGCTCTGCCTCCGAGGCTGAGACATTTGGAGGATGGCTCCTCGTCCCCCGTACAAGCTTCTGCCCCTGTGGGGGCTTCTCTGCTTCTCAGAGCTTATGGGGCAACACCCCAACCTCAGTGTCCTCATCTGCACATGGGGACAGTGAGGACTCCAGAGGGTCCTTGTGAGGATCAGGGCAGGGCCCTAGAAGCGGCGGTGGGCATTGTGGTTGGAGGGCACCCACCTGGAACCAGGGTCACGCTTCTCTCCCTGAGATGGTGGCAAACCTCTGGCAGGCCCCTCAGCCATCCTACAACACCGGCCTTAGGTCCTGAGCCAAAATGGGCTCCCCCCGGAGCCAACCTGCCTCCTCTAACCTGCTCCAGACTCAGTTTCCCCACCTGGCAAAGTGGGCCCGATGCAGCAGGCTGACATTTGCTAACAAGCAGCCTACAGTCCTCTTGACATCTGTTACAAGTATGTCTTTCGCTTTCTGCAAAGAAGAAATCCACCCCCCAGCTTGCTCCTGGGGGGGAGGGGGAGGACTGTCCTGAGGTGCTGGCCCCGCCACCCCTGGGGGGGGGCCATCTTCAGGGGCGGGGGCAGCAGGAAGGGGACGCCCAGGGCTCTGCCCCTGCCAGCCCAGGAGCAATTTGCTTTCATTACGGAGGCCTTGCAGGACGGCTTCCCAGCTGCTGGTACTGCAGGGAAAATTTTCCTTAATTATTTTTTTATAGCCTAACTTTTGTGTGAGAGGGTTTGTCATTATCCCTGTCTCACTGGAGAGTCATAAGCCTGCAAGAAGAACCATAAATAAAACTTTACTTAATATTCAAAGTCCAGGTGACGGGATGACGGGTGGGGGTGGGGAGGCAGCCCCCCACGGCAGGGAGCGGCCTGGCCATCCCAGGCAAGGCAATTACTTTGAGCTCCTTGTAATCAGAACCGCTTCCTAGCTCTGCATTTTGTTTTTCTAACTTTCTCATTTGAAGCCCGGATGGGCGACATTGTACCCCATTTGTATTGTGTCGAGCGAGATTACTCGGGCGCCGCTGTGCACCGTGGTGCCGGATGGCAGTATTTTTTACCTGAGGATGGAGGAAACATCCAAGGCTGGCAGCTGCAAAGACAGGGCCATGATTTGATCCCCAGATTCCGAAGCTTTGGAGACAGATGTCTGGCGGTAGAATTAATTTTTCTTGAGGAATAGGAGAGCTGTAACTTTTCCCTCTGTTATTTCACAACTGTCAGCCTGACTCTCCCAGGACCTGAGCTGCAGCCGGCAAATTGAAACAGGACGCCGCGGCGGAGACCCAGGTTCTCTCGGCCAGGGGAGTGCTGTGTGACCTTCCGAGCATTTCTGCCTCTCTCTGGGCTGCAGAAAATGGAGGGCCAAGACGTGGAAAGGATACTATGGATAATCACCCTTCCCGGAGCTGCGCGCCTCCCACGCACCAGGCACCATGCTAGGATGCTACGACCCATCAACAACTCACTCAACAACTACTTCTTGAGGCCCTACTGTGTGTCCAGGGCAGTTTAGGCACTGAGTGCTCAGTGAGGGACAGGAGAGGGAACAATCTGGCTCTCCTAGAGCTTCTGTCCTACAAGAGGAGACAGATAATAAACATGTCAACAAACCAGGTCCTTCCACAGAATAGGGGAGGGACGCTTTGGAGAAAGTGAGTGAAGCAGGATGTAGGTGGTCACCAGACAGAGGTGAAGTGGGGGAGCGAGCTCACGACCGCCTGTCAGAGGAAGTGAAACCCTGACAGAGCCATCCGGGCACGGCGCCCTCATCCTGCTAAATGTGCTCTCGGAAAGACCGGAAAAGGTTAATGGGGCCTCCGCGGGCCCCGGCCGGCTGCCAGGGAGAGCTTGGGCAGCCGAGGACGTGGCTCATTAGGGAGCAGGTAGGTGAGGACGCGGCACCATTGCTCCCCTTGCAGCCCCGGCGCCCCGGCCAGCCCTCCCCGCGCCACCGGTCACGGCGCTGCGGCTCCATCCACACAGCCGCTCAGAAGCAGCTCAGCTCCCGTTAGTCCCCCTGACAAGGGTGACAGGCACTCCTGGGTACCGGGTACATGAACTCAGGAGACAAGATGGGCTGCCCTGCCCCTCCCCACTGCCTCCTGCAGGCTCCGGTGGGCTGAGAGTGATGGGGAGGCAGACAGGGAACTAACACCCCTACCGCCCAGCTCCCGGCTTCTTGCTGAGCGAGAAAACAGCGCTGTCAGCCGGGTTTGCTGTAACTTGCCTCCAAGATCTCCCTAATTTGTAAGCCAGGTCTCCTCCTCCATGTCCTTGTGGCCCAGGAAGACCACTGCCTCCTCCGTGCCCCCACCCTCGACCTTGGCCATCCCTTGGCCAGAGCATGTTACCCCATTGCCATAGGCACCTGCAGCCCTCCCCCATCAGGCTGTGAGCCCCTGGGCCCCTGGGTCCCCGACCCCAGCACAGAGCCTGACCTGGGACGTGGTCAGTCGCTATTTGCTAAGCAACTGGATGAGGTGCATGAGTGGGGTGGGTGGTGGGGCAGGAGACTGGCGAGATGGACTTCCAGGTCCTCCCCAACATGGGGAGTCCAGAAGTCTGTGCTGAAACTGGGGCTAGGGTGGGCGAAACTGGGGCTTCAGTTAGTGGGTGAGCTGGTGGACTGGTCTCTGGGAAGGAAAGCCCTGACTTGCAGCGCTGGCCAGTTTCCGCGGTGTGAACACTCCGACCACAGCCGGCTTCACGCTGAGCTGCCCGACGCCCACGGCCAACTCGCGAAGCCCCCTGAGACCGTAGCAGGCCGGCACGCGCCAGCCCCAGCACGCCACACCTGTCCTCCTCCCCTTCCGTCCTCGGTCCTCACACGGCCCTGAGGACCCACCGGTGCCCGGGGGGCGGGCACGCTGGGGGAGGTACCCGCTGGTCTGGCGGGGCAGATGGTGACGAGGGAGGCACAGGGGCCAGAACAGGGGACCCTCAGCTAGCCTTGGGGCAGTAGGGACCGGCTCCTTGGAGGAAGAAGGGCTGTCTGGACCGAGACTCACGGGAACTGTGCGCTTTGGCCAGCAGAGGCGGGCGGGAGGGGGCGCTCGAGGCAGGAGGGCCTGGGGCGGCGGGCCTGTGCACTGGGGGCTGAAAGGGCAGGGCCGGGGTGGGCTGTGCCGGGGTGGAAGCGGGGCTGGGCTTCTCCAAGGGCAGCGTGAAGCGCTTTACCTGTAAGTGAGCACGACCACAACGGCACTTGCATAGGCTTCTCCCGAATGCAGACAGGAGGGGCGTGGACGGGCAGGGGGCGGGTGGGTTGGGGTCCCCATCCCCGGTGCAGGGAGAGTGATGGACAAAGGTGTGTGTGTGTGGGGGGTATTGACATGAGGGTCACCCATCTCGGCCGCGGGATGGATGCTGATGTCATTTTCCAAGATGGGGGGAAATAGGGAGAGGGGAGAAACTTGCCTGTCTCCTTACTGTCCTGCTGGCTCCAGCTCTTTGGGGGGCTCTGTTCCAGGGCCAGGGGGACCCTTGCAGAAGGCACAGCCTGCCATCGGGCAAGTAGGGGAGCCTTGGGGACATGAATGAGTGGCCGATCAGGGAGGTATTGGCATCTCTGTGTGCCCAGGAGCCTAAGCGTTCTGGCATGAGGGTATCCCTTAAGGCCAGCAGGGCAAGTGGAAGGCCCAGCCCGAGACATGGGCCTGAAAGCAAGCGACCCGAGGCCCCCCCAGCCGGGCTCTGAGATGCACCCCACCGGCTTTGGGGGGGTGGCAGGGGTAGCAGGAAGGCCAGCTCTGGGCTGCTTTCCTGGGCACAGGGACACAGTCATTTCCCAGGCCAGACAGGTACACCAGATTAATAAGGCCAACACGCTCTCCGGGGGCGTGCTGCGCGCTGGCCGCGCAGACTGAACCATCAATCACTGCCCCCTAATAGCTCTGCAGGCTGCTGCTCCCCCCGCCGAATTTAAGGCGGGGATCGGGGCGCCTGCAGGAAGATGGCGCGGCCGTTAACCACCATAATTATGAAGTCTTATGAAAGAGATGCTTATCTTTCATGTTAAGTGGGCAGGCAGGGCAGGGACCAGATGTCCTGCCCGGGTGTGTGCAGAGAGGTCCTCCTGGAACCAGGGTGGCCAGGGAAACTGCCACTTGCACAGCGAGAACAGGAGGGGACAACGGGGGGTGGAGGGTAGGGGGGACAGTGCGCGTTTTTTAAAATTCAAAACTGCAATTAGTCATATCGATGCATCATCCTTTTATTAAAAGTGTTATCTCTTTTCCCTAATCGTGAAAGACATCAGTTCACGGTGGAATCGGTGGAAATATATGAGTACGAAGAAGAAAATGAAAACCCCCTAAGTCCCTGCCGTGGGTTCTCCCCCTCGGCCCCTGCACAGCCGTGCGTCTGCACTGTGTTTGCTGTTTCTACACAATGGAGATGAGTCATGGTATTTTTAAGTCAGCGACTAGTTCAGGTGTGGGGCTGAACTGATAATGTAAATTTAGCCCATTTGACCAGTAAATCCAATTTACAGGGCAGAAAGGAGAATATTGCATTCACCTAAAATCGTTATAGACCTGTCTCCCCAAACGGGTCTATAATGAGATCGACCCCGTGGCCATGTGTTCTGTGCACACTTTAAGAGCCCCCCCAACCCATGCTGGGGAATGAAGGGGACCGGAACCCCACTGCACCCCAGTTTACACAGCCAGCGACTCTAGGCAAAGCTGAGGGTCCCTGAGGTTTCCGAGGGGGTAGGTGGAGCCCCTAGAGGAGGAAGCTGTCTTCCAAATGTGGTTGTCTGCGGCTGTTTGTGAAGGCTCTGTCCTGGAAGGGCATTCTGGGTGGTGGAACAGCATAGGCAAAGGTGCAGAGGCAGGCCCACCGATGAGGAAGGAGGAAGCCTGGGGCACTGGGCACAGCTGGCTGGTCTGCTGGGTGCTTGTGCAGGCTCACACTTCAGGGGATGAAGACGTCTTCCTCTCCGTTGTCCCTGCCTACTCTGCCTCAAAGCCCCCAGGCAGCTTCTTTCAGGGGGCCTTCCTTGGTTTCTCTGAGACCGCTCTCCTACTCCAGGCTGGCAACACCCACCCCTGTGGAGATGCCATATTTGTGCCATCTGTTGGTTCACGTGTGTCCCCACCTCCCACTAGACTATAAGCCCATGGACTGGGGCCGTTTGGCCCACTGTCCCCAGTGCCTGGCCCACTGCCTGTCTGCAGCAACAACCGGGGGAAGGCTGTCATGATCTCCAAAACCTGATCACCCACCTGAGGAACAGAGAACTGGAGACCCGGGCACCCCTGCCCTCCCCCGGGTGGGATCCCGGCCTCTGCCCTCCCCGGCCTTCCTGCTACTTTGTTGCAAAGTTCTAGACACAAAGAGGAAGTTTCTAGCGGCACTAGCTTTTCATTTCTTCCCTTTTTTTCTGGTGACCTTTCCATGTAATTAAAAGGCAGCTATTCCCAGAGCCGAGGCTGCCGGAAGCGAGACGCTGCTCTCTGTGTACGTGTGTGGAAATTTATTGTCTGGGGCCCAGACTCCTGCTCGAGGCTCCTGCCCCAGAACGGCCGCTGCTTTGGTCTGGGGGGCGGGGGGTGGGGCCGGGGTCTCCTGGCCTGGAAACCTCCCCTGCCGCAGGCCTACTGTGCACCCAGTACTTGCCATCCCTTCTCACGGGCCCTCGTGCTGCCTCGGTCTTTACGGACTCTCCGGAGGTCGCCCAGCAGCCCGGTGACATAGTCTGTCTGCTTCCTGCCAGGGGGCATCCTGCCTGGTGGAGCCATGGCCTTTCAGCCGGGAACTCGGGTTTGCGGGCCTCCGAGGTTGAGAACCCCGTGCACCTTGGGGCAGAGCCCCGTGCTGGGAGCGCACAGGACTCTGTCCTACACTCTGGGAGCCCAAATCTCATGCCCAGGCCCCTGCCTGGCCTGCCGTTTGAAGGGGGCCCCCTCACCCTGGAAATGGACTCAGAGGGTGACAAGGACGTGCCCGTGTCCAGCTGCAAGCAACATGTGTCCAGGTGGCTTGGTCCCGCGTGTGGTGGGCACAGGCCCTGCCTGGGGGGGCCGGGTTCTAATCCAGTTCCCCACAGGCCACTGCTTGGCTGGGTGACTCTGGGTGACCGTGGACCCCTCAGGTCCTAGCCTGTCCCCGACACAGGGTGAGTGCACGCGTTCTCCCCCCACTCTGGGCTAAGGCATTCTGGGAAGTTTATTTTCTGGATGGAAGTCCTTCCTTGGCTGGGTCTGTGGGGCCTCCCGCCCATGTGGCTCCCCGGTCAGCACTTTCTGGGAATAGCAGCCCCCTCTCTGTTGCTGGACCCCAGGGTGGAGGGCCTGGAGGTCGGGGGGCCCCCGAGTCCCCTGCCCAGCCTGGCCTCCACCCCTTGGCTCTCACAGCCCACAGCTGCTGAGTTTAATGCGGGCCTTGGCCAGGGCCCAGCTCCCTAAGCCACGGGGAATTGCAGTTTAGCAAGTTCGTCCAATCCGCCCAAGGCAAGAGCCCAGAGCCACGTCTGCAGCGTCCAGGCATCCCAGAGGCACGGGGGCCCCCAGTCCCCACCGCCTCTGCGCCCGCGCTATCCACTTCCCACAGCCCCGGATTAGGCCCCAGCAGCTGGGCGGGGGTGGGGCGGGGGAGCAGGGGGCGCCGGCGGGGGAAGCAGGGCAGGCAGCAGGGCCCTGGTCCCCGCTGCCCCAGCCCTGTCACATGGCCTCAGGTGACGCATCTGTAAAGAGGGGATGAGGTCCTCCTGCCTGACCAGGGTATCCTGGAGGTCACAGCGACAGCCAGGCCAACATCCCTGCGTCAAGAAAGAGGAGTTGTGGGGAGGGTCATTCTGACAGATTCTGGGGTGACTCTGAGGGTGCTGGGAGAGAGGGGGTGAGAGGAGAGGACACTGCAGGCACAGGATCCGGGGAGCTGTAGCGGGACTGCCGAGGGTGAGGTTGGAAGGTCAAGGTCTTGAGGTCTGGAGATGGAGCAGGGAAGGCACAGGCTCTGAGGCCTCGACTAACTCTGTGCAGCCCCCTCCCCAGCCAGCTCAGCTTGGAGATGAGGGATGTGGTGCTGGCAGGCACCTGTGTGGCCCATCAGAACACCTGTGAGGTGTGCCAGGCACTCCCATGGTCAGGAACACGAATGTCCCCTTCTCCAAGAAGGACAGCACAGGCCTCCCAGACCATGGGAACCACTCCCTCCAGCCCCTCTAAGGATGGCCTGGGCGGCAGGGGCACACTCGAGAATCCCAGCATCCACACAGAGACTTGCTTGCCTCTAGGGCTAGAGAGCTCACTCCCTCACAGGGAGCCAGTTCTCCTGTGGACGAGCTATCTTCATTAGGAAAGACTTTTCCAGAACTGCTCTTGGTCCCCCCTGCATCTGGAGGGGGCAACCAGACCCTCCTGACCTCTTTCCTCTGCTTCAAGTCTCAGGGCTTTTATCTGCTCCTTGCAAGAGGCACTTCGTGCCCTCCTCTGAACAGGAGTCAGCTGTCAGCTTCTCCCACAACCGAGCACTGGTGCCCTAGCTGCAGCCTGCAGCAGACGCTCACCTCCTTAGCTGTGAATGCCATGCTCCTATTAATTGAACCCTCGGTCATTGATGTCTTTTCCTGATGGCCCCATCACACTGTTGAGTCCCTCACAGTGTGAGTGAGGTTGGTCATTCTGGTGGTGATAGTGGGTGAAGCAGGGGGACGACACATCTGACGTGGGGAAACTGAGGCCAAGAAGGGCGAGGCCCTGATTGGAGTTACACAGTGTGTCAGCAGCGAGGCTGGGAGGAGAACCAAGCCTCCTGACTTCTGCCTGTGCACTCAGTACCCGGGGCCTCCATCTAGATGGAAAGAGGGGCCTCCATCCACCCTCCCCTCCCTCCTCTCCCTCCCTCCCTCCCTCCCTGCTCCCTCCCTCACTTCCTGAGAACCTCTCAGCTAAGCCAGAGAAGGTGAGGCCCGCGGCCCTTGGATGGCCATGATTACTGGAGGAGGGGTGAGCACAGAGGGAGGGGACCGGGCCCCCCATCCTATGAGCTGTTCCAGGGAGTGGGCTGCACCCCGGGGCCTGGGGACCAGGTCCTGCACAGCTGACCCCCTCCAGCTCGTTCTGCAAACCCTGGGTGTTTCCAGAGATTGCCGTGCCTGCACATTCCTTTCCGCTGAGGGAAGTCCCGGCAGGCTGGGGAGGCGGCCGGCGCGGCCAGCTCCAGGAGGCTCTGCGGTGGGAAAGGAGAGACAGCTCGAGTTCACGGGCCGCTAATGGGCTCCAGGTGCCGGGCGGTACTTCTCCTGTGCCACGCAAGAAAGGGGGTGCCGCATGAGGAAGGGGGTGCCACGTGAGGAAGGGGAGCCCCAGTTGCCTTCTCTTGCCGTGGGGGGCAGTGGCTTGATGCCGGGGTGATAATGCCACCTTCCTTCCAGCCCTGTTGACAAGTGACTTAGTTCACAGAAGGACCCCAGCTCAGGGCCTAGGGCCAGTGGCTGTGCATCAGGGCTCACCGGTACCGTCCCCAGCCACGTGGCTTGGTATGGCAGGTCTGGGACTCAAACCCGTGTCCACAAGCCAGGCCTGCTCCCTCACGGTCGGGGCCATGCTCTTTTGGAGGGGCCCCCTTCCTGCACTGCCACCAGCCTGGTCCCCAAACCAGATGTCTCAGTGGTCCTGGGGACTCGGTGATTGTGGGCTACGGCCCCTGACCCTGTCCCGGAGGAGGACATTCTATGGTGGGGCCCCTGAACCCCAGGCTCTCCTACCCGCCCATTCCTGTTGCTTCCAGAGGCCGTGCCGGTGTCCTGCGGGCGGGCTGCCACTGCCACCACAGAGGGCTGGCCAGCAGCCCTCGAATTTCCAACAACTAATAATTTTTACAAACCTCCAGGCTTGTAAAAAAGTGCACAGTGGCCTGAAGAGCCTTGGCCAGGAGCCTTGTGGGAAAGCGGAAGGCACTGGGCCCGGGCATGGGCCATCTCGGCCAGAGGCCGCCTCCTGCCCCTACTGGGCATCTTTCCTTGGGCTTCAGGCCTGGCCACGTCCCCTGCAGCCCTCCAGGGAAAGGCTGCCCTGCCCGTGTGACTCAGAGGCCCTCAGCACTGGCCACCCCCAGCCCCCTAGGCCCCCCGCCACACAGCAGCGAGCGCCTGCCCCCACCCCGCCCTCCCTGCCGAGTGCAGGCCTTTGCATGTGCTGTTCTTTCTGCCCAGAACGCCCTTCCTACTCCTTCATCAGGGATGCAGAGGTAACGACAGGTCCTCACCCCATGGACATCACGGGGTGTGTCAGGGGACCTCGGTGGGGGTGGGGGGAGTGACGTTTGATCCACGCTTGCCTTGATGTCCTGCAAACAAGGGAAAGGGGTGTTGGGGTGGCCCTGAAGGCCCCGAAAGACTGTGCTAAGGAGTTGGACTTGATCCCTAGAGCCCTGCGGAGCTCCTTGGGGAAGGGTCTGGGGACGGCGTGGGCTGGTACTGAGCGTGTCAGGGGAGGCAGCAGTGGGCGTGTTGGAGCAGGTGTCACTGAGACAGAATTTTCCAGATTAGTGATGACCTGGACCTGGGGGTGAAGGAGGCAGTAAGTGAGGCTGATGAGCGCTCCTCAGTTTGGTCCCCCATCTCAGGATTGGGGGTGCTGAGTGGCAGGTGCTGGTGTATGGTTCTGGGGGTGCTTGGTGGTGGAAGGGGCGAGCTTGGGCCTGGGCAGCAGATGGGGTCTGAGAGCCGTGGGCACACAGGGGGGTTGAAATGCTGGGGCAAAGAGAAGGGCCAAGTGTCCAGGCTGACCTTTCCTCGGGAAGCAAGGCCAAGAGCAGGAGCCAGGCCTGCAAATCAAGTCTGGACACGTCCCAAAGGGGCCAGAGGACAACCCACAGCCGAGGGAAGGGAGGGTTTTACCAACCTGGGATGATCAGCCACCCAGGGTGGGTGACAGGAGGCAGGAGGGGCGTCCATCAGATTTAGTGACCTGGGGACACTGGCGTCCTGGTGTGGTGGGGGTAGAAGCCTTGGGGAGAGGGCAACAGGGGTGTGCCTAGGGGGAGGGTGGGTTGGGGGGGGGCAGGTAGATGCCCTTGCCCTGTACCTTAGTGCTCAGATGAGCTCCAGAGGATGGACGTTCACCCCGGCCCTGCCTTGTCCCTACGCCCACTGGCAGGAATGTTATATGAGGGGCTCCATGTCTCTGCGTCTCCGTGTCTCCAAGGACCTCCATCAGCTGGGGAGGCAGCTGGGGCCCTGGAGCAGGGACGCCGCTGCCCCTTGCGAAACAGGGGAGTGTCCCCGCCCGCCGCAGGCCATCCTGCGCTCGCTGGGGGTGGCCGAGTTCCCCACCCCACCGAGGCAGCCTCCCAGCCCCAGTTGGAGATTCAGCGTTCCTGGCCGGGGAGGCGTCTCGGGAGCCTGGCTACAGGCCCCACCCTTGGTGCACACAGCAGATCTGGTCCTTCTCTAAGTGAGCTGTCAGTCAAACTAAAATTGCCGGGGGTCAGAGGAATCACCACTCACCTGAGTCTCTTGGCAACTGTCCCCATGCTCAATATATGCCCAAGAGCCATGTCCTCCTTCTCACCCCCAGAGTGGCCGGTGGGGTGCTGCCCCAGCCTCCGGGAGCACCCACTGGCCTCAGTTGTCCCCACCTGGAAATGGGGCCTGTGGCTGTGTGAAAGCAACTCCCCCCAAATCCTGGTGACAGGGTCTCCAGGGTTGGCTGTGGAGGGAGGGGCCTTACAGATCTGCAGCGTGCGGCCTGCTGCCAGGGCATCGGGTGAGTCTTGTCCTACAAGAGGCCTTCCTTCAGCTGGGCTCCAAATGGACCCGGCCACTGAGCACAGCCCGAGGGTGGGGAGCTGGAGGAGCCAGGACCGCCCCCCCCCCCCAGTCTCTGCACATCACTGCCCACGGTGCCTCAGTTTCTCCTGCGGGAACCTCTCTCCAAGGTCAAAGGCAGGGGTCAGTGCCAGAGAGGCTGGACTTGGCTGCCAGCTTCACACTTATTTTTAAAATGTGCTTCGTATTTGCACACCCACGTCACAGCAGCACTGTTCACGACAGCAGGAGGCGGAAGCAGCCCAGTGTCCACGGACGGATGGACGGATGGACGAGGCGTGGTCTCTCCGTAGCAGGGAATACAGGGTCTGGCAGAAGTAATGCCCTTTTTTAGGAGCTGGTCACCTAATCCTCTATGACAAAATCATAGGCATGGAATTCTATCACAGAACAATACCACCCTACTGTAAAAAGGGCGTTACTTCTGCCGGACCCTGTCCGGTCTTAAAAAGGAAAGACGTTCTGACACCTGCTCCGACGTGGATGAACTTGGAGGGGGTTTTGCCGAATGACACAAGCCAGTGAGAAATGGACTGATACCGGATGGTTCCACTTACACGAGGTCCCCCAAGCAGCCCAATGCACAGCATCACAGAGACAGAGAACAGTGTGGGGTGTCAGGCACCGGGTGAAGCAGAAACAGGGAGTTTGTGCTGAAGGGGGACAGACCTTCAGTTTGGGGAGATGAGGAGGTTCTGGGGACGGATGGTGGGGACGGCTGTGCGACAGCGTGAATATCCTCAACGCCTCCGACGAGTACGCTTGGAAATGGCTGAGAGGGTAGATGTTGTTGGGTGTGTGTATTTTATGACAGTTTAGGAAAAAAAGATTGAGGTTTGTATGACATCAAGAATTCATTTAATCCGCGTGCTGGAACCGCCCGACACGCACAGCCCACGGCGCCGCCCAGACAGGGCCCCGGGCCGCGGCCTGCGTATGGGTTTGTTTTCCGGCCTCGCTCCCCCACCCTGGCACCGCCGCCCTAGGGGATGGCCTGACAATACAGCCCCGAGGCGGGGCACCCGCTGGGGAAGGGACTGCAGAAGGCGGGGGTCCTCCCGCTGGAAAGCCACAGGGCGCCCTGACAGCGCCACGCAGCCCTCGCGGCCCTGCGATGGCGGGCGCTTCGGGGACCTTCGCCGTCTCCTGGTCGGCTGTCACCAGCCTGTAGGGAACAAGCAGGTCCGGGATGAAGTTAATTCCCTAACATCGACTGTCACGTCGAAAAGTGACCTCAGGATCTCTCGCCAGGGAGGAAGGAGAGGCAGCCCTTGGTCTCTGCTGTCCGGACTGCCTGTTGCAGCCCGCCCCTCAAATCTTTAGTTCTGGGCTGAACCACATGGAGCTGCCGTCTCCGCAGGGCGGGAGCGGTAGCATCGAGGCAATTTCACAGGGCTCTGTCCTAACCGAAGGAACCGTGCAAATACTGTACCAGACAAAAGGGAAAAAAGAAATCGGCGCTCTGTGTTCTGGGGAGGTGACGGCGCGGAGCTTCACGTCAGATCACTTTGTGCCTCACGCATTAGCAGAACAGATACTTCTAATGACACCCCCAGTGCTGCGCGAGATCGTCACCGGGGGACTTGACAATCACGGCCCCTTTGAAAGAGAGATGAAAGTTCGCATGAAGAGTATAAAAGCGCTGAGGCCCTCGAGTCGAGCCGTCCTGCCCCTGGAAATGTGCTCCGAAGAGGCAGAAAGGTGTCTGCGTGCGGACGGTCCCCGGCGCGTGACGTGCCGAGAAGTCTGATTCAGCCCCCGTGTCTAATGACAGGGGGTACTTCAACCGACGAGGAGCCACCGGGGGCAGACATGAGCGGCGGGTCCAAGTGTCCTGCAGAGAGGCGACGGGCAGCCCAGACTGGTGCCCGGGCCCCGAGTTGCACTGCCCCCCATGATGACCCTGCCCAGGGAGACGTCCTCAGGAGCAGCAGTCGGACCGCGTCAGCTGCAGCGCTCCAGAGCGGAGCGGCAGGGACCAGACCTGTGCGTGCGCACGCGTCTGCTTTTCCTAAACTGGGAAACGGGGACGGCTAATGAAACATGACAAGATGAAAGAGCAGAGAACAAACGCGGTTGTGCCTTCAACCGCAGTGGGCAGAAAGGCGACACAGGGAAAGGCAGGGGGCTGAGGGCTGGGGGGTCACCCAGTGCTTCTCCTTCTCGTCAAAATTGGCTTTCGTGCTTAACTCTCTCCTAACTTTGTCGTTGTTAAAGTGAAAGAACACGAACTCGGCCTGCAGTCTGTGCTCAGACCTGTGGGGTTGGGTAACCCTTTCTACTCACCCCAGGCCCTCCCAAAGCCTCCAGGGGACCAAACCCTGTCACCCCCCACACCCTCTCCCATTGTCATGGTCCCCTCGGCCTGTGGGGGAGGGAGGGTGGCAGCAGGGGCCAGGGAACCTCAGTGCAAGGAAGAGCTGGCCAGCTGGAGGGGTCTGGGGGCTGCTCTGGGGCTTAGGGTTAGTCCAACTAACCACACCCACTATCTGTCCTCCCCCATGATAATGACATCTGCCTCCCCGACACTGTCCTCCCCACGTCTGTAAGCTCCTTGCCAAGATGGGGGTTTGGGTGCCTCTTTCTGAGCCTCCAGCTGGTAGCTACCTCCTTCTGGTCCTGGGGTCCCAGGCCCCCCCTTTTTCCCTGGATGCCTTGGACCAGTCATTGCCCTGGGGTCCCAGAGCACAGGGGACCTCAGGCAGGCGCTCTCTGGAGCCCTCCTCCTGGATCTGACATTTGGGACCTTTTTAATTCTGAGACAGATGGATTAGCCACAAGGGAGCCATGAAGGCTCCTGGGCTGCTCCCAGGGAAGCCACCAAGGACAGGGTGGTGAGGGAGCATGTGGCGAGAAGCTGCCTCCGTGGACCTCTGATCTCCTGAGTCTTCAGGGGCCCAGGGCAAAACCCCACTTCCCAACTCTGTAAGCATGGTCTCAGGGGACTCCTGTCATCCCACCACCACCAGATGGGGAGACCTCAGTCCCAAGAGTGGCGGCTGTTGCTGTGCATTTGAGGACTGCAGAGCAGGGAGGTGGGGTGGGGACCCAGGCCTGTCAGTTGTGAGTGAGCTTGAGTGCATTGTCAGTGTGAGGAATTAACGGTCCCTCTCCGGCAGGCACAGTCATGGTGAGAGTTCCCAGTGGACATGCTGTGACGTCGGTGTGGCCAGCTTCCATGGTTGCCTCCGTGACTAGCTCTAAGAACTGCCCAGAAACTTCAGTCATGGCTCTATTGCCCCTTCCCTGGGCCTGGAGCCCTGAGGACCGCTAGAGATGTCCTGGCCTCCCTTGTGAATCTCACAGCAAGTCCTCAACTTCTGCCTCTCCGTCCCCTTGGACCGTACTACCTCCCAGGTAGACACCAGGCTCTGGTCATCATCTCACGTCTGCTCTGAGCCTGGGCAAGCCTTAAGGCCTGCAGTCGGACCAGGTTTGGTCCTGCACGGATCCGGGCCCCAGCAGCCTCCAGGCAGAGCCCTCAGGCCTCAGTCCACTGCCGGCCTTGCCCCTCTCTGGCCGCACCAGTAGCTCCTCCTGTTGCCTATACATCCAGGCCTTGGCATCCCCATCCCGCCCTTCACTGCCAGGCTACCTCTATCCCTCAGCTTACTGTCCGCTCCTTCAGGAAGCCTTCCCTGCCTGCTTCCTCACAGAACTCCTTAACCACTTGGGGCTGACTCTCTCCTGTGGTCCCCACTTCCCACCCCCGCTTCCTGGTCTAAATGGGTTTAGTTCAGAGCAGCAGCAATGAAGGACTGATGAGTGAATGAATGAGTATGTGGATGTGGGGGCGTGCAGAAGCCTCTGCAGGCCTTGGGGTGACAGAGGGTGCAGCCCACTGGGTCATTCTGCCCCTGCCCCTCTGCTAGTGCGGGCCTCCGTCTGAGTCATGCAGGTGCCCCTCTTCCCAGCAGAAACAGCACGAAGCGGCCTCGGGGTTTGCAGCAAGCCCCTGGGTTCCGGCCCTCCCATCCCCGCCCCTCCCGTCAGCGTGGGCGGGACTTGCGTGGGCGCCGCCTCAGTCCCTGCTTCCGGGTTAATTACCCTCTCTCCGGAGGAAGGCCGAGGCTGGCGGCTGTTAGGCAGCAATCAGGCAGGGAGATAAAAGCAGGCGTTCGCTGCTCCGCGGCCCTGAGGGCACGCGGGGGTGGGCGCTGCGGGCCTGCGGGTGCAACTGCTGCAGGTGACCCTGCCCCGGCTCCTGCTGGGGCCCCCCCGAGTGCCTGTGCAGAGACCCCCCCCCCCCCCGCAGGGAGGCCCACATTAGTATTCCCCGCACGGGCACTGGGAAAGAAATGACTCACACGCTGGTTGACTAATTTGAAAGTAAGCTGTTTTTGCTGCAAGTGGGAAGGTTCAGTGAATCTTAAAAACTAAGTGATGGAGATTTTATTCCCTGTTCTAGACCTTTCCCTCTGCTGGGAAGGCGCCTTGGCCACAGTCTCTGTTTAAAATAATAAAAATGTTCTTGGTGGGCTCACCTGCGGCCGCCACAGCTGGAACCATGGCCAGTCACCTGCCATGTGACCTCAGCAGGTCACTAACCTCCTCAGGACAGCAAGGACAGCTCCTGATAGATCCCTGAAGGATGCACCGATCACACAAAATGTACATGGGATGGGACGCGGATCGAGCCCCGGGCTATGAGGTGGCAGAACCAGGATGGGTCCCGCCACGTCCACCTGTCCAACACCACGCTGTTCATGTAGGGTGGGAGCTGCCAAGAGGGGGTGCATTTCCCCTACATATTGTAGTGTATGAGGGTTATCTCCCCATTTTACAGACAGGTAGCCAAAAGGCACAGAGAGGGTAGGTAATTCACCTGAGGTCACACGGCAGCTACGTGCAGAAAGTGGGATTACAGCCCAGGCCGTTGGCTACCATTGGCTTTCCCAGTTTAGGTCACCACCCTGAGTTAGAGAGATGGACCAGGGCTGGGCCTTTTAAGCTGAAGGGATTACTTTCATCTTTGTCCCATGGGAGGTGAGATGACAGCAGGAAGGCCCTGGAGGAGGCCACTGCAGAGGGGAGGTTGAGAGCAGAAGCGGCCTGGGCCAGGTGGTGGCAGAGGCGGGCGTGACATGGTCAGATTCAGCATGTGTCCCTGAAGTAGACCCAGTGGAGGTCTGGCACGCATCAGGGAGAAGGTAAGGAAAGGAAACGGAAAGCAAACTCTGAGAGTCTGAACTGAGGAACTCGTCTCCTCAGGGCCCCGTCTCCTCTGACCCCCTACTTTAAATTCTCCACACCCCATGGGCCGCCCATCACCCC